>WMED01018984.1:0-12552 GCA_019650415.1 Pipa parva | reverse complement strand
GTGGGGGGCCAGGGGGCCATGCCTTGCCCTCACCCACACTTACCCGCAAAGCTGCGCAGCCACGTACTGCCGGCTGGAAGAAGAGGAAGTGAGACCGGGAGTACTGATGACGGGTCACATGAGCCAACCCCTAGCTACCGAGAGAGTCAGATCTGACTCTCTGCTAGGGGATTCCAGCGCTACACTGGTGAAAAAAATGCCGGGTGTAGCGCTGAAACCCTTTCTTTAGGTACCCCATACCTCTCACGGGGTAGGTAGTTCTGGCCACCCAAAGCTACCCCGTGAGAGGTACGGGGTACGTAGGGAAAGTGTTAAGCACAGTCAGGGGAAACTTTACAGAAGTCTAGTAACCTACAGCAACCAATCAGAAGTTGTCTTTCATTCCTGCTTCCTTAGAAAATGCAAACTGCTGATTGATGAGGGTTATTAGGTTTCTGTAAACGATTCCCACCATTCAGTATGTTCCTGAACCTCTGTCATCTACACATAGCAGAACTACAATTCCCAAAATATGTCCAAAGGCTGGAAGACTGTCCTGGGCTACAAATTAAACATATGCAGGGGAATTCAATCATTTCCAGAGGTCTAGTAACCCATACCAACCCATCAGAAGTTGGCTTTCATAATTCTAGCTTGACTTCAAAGAAAGAACTTTGTAGTTACTATCTGCCATATAAATCCCACAACTTACACATCAAAACTGTTTTAGTGTTGCAGGTCTTTAAAAGGAGCACAAAAATGCTTTGTTTGTTCCTAAAGTTTGTCTATATCTAAAACCATTTATTTTTACCCAGTGCTGCTGGCAAGTTTGATTGGACAATACTGTTATGTTACCCATACTGTAAAAAATATATGAACAATATAAAATTCTGTCCAGCACTCTACTCATAAGTAAAAGTTTGCTTTTTTCAGAAATGTATTTATAGTCATTCAGAGACCCAAAAGAAAAAAACAACTTGCATTCCGAAAGAAAATCTAAACTATCCCTGCATCTACACAACCATAGCTGGAATAAGCTATGATGACAGGATGTCCATTGGATATTGTGTTCTGTATAAATCACCAATAGATACAACAGAATAACACAAAATCTGCAATAACATAAACCCAACCAAAATATAAAATCCACCACCAAATATCTGTAACGATCGGCATGGCCGCCGTTCCTTACCTGGCAGGGGCTCCTCGGCGCATCCTCCTTAGGCGCACGAGCCGCGCCTGCCAGCCATTTATGCACTTCCGGCGGCGCGCACGCCGCTGGCGCATTCACATGACACGTAAGTGTCGGGAGCGTCCCCGCTGCGTCTGGTAACAGCGGGTAGTTTAAAAGGCTGGATAGCTTGGGCATTCAGTGCCTAAGCTTCCAGCTATACAGGTCTCCTGGCATTTTTGCTGTTATACATCCACTACTACTGTGTTCCTGAATCCTTGCTTCCTGGTGTTCCTAATCTATTGATGATTAAAGTGACAGTCCTTTATTTTCATTCAGTTATTCTCAAGTCTGTTCCTGTGCCTGTTCAGTCATTCAAAGTCTGTCCTTGTACTTTAAGTCTGCTCCTGCACCTTACTAGCAACTACCTTGGAGGGTACGCTCGGGGGTCGTGACCTGGAGGTCTCCTGCAGCTAAGACCAGTACCTCCTTGCGGAGGTTAAAGGCGAAGACCAGAGATCTCTTAGATTCCGCGCCTCGCAGCATACCTAAGCCAAACTTCAAGGTAGTACAGTGGGTCCACACTCCTACACCGTGACAATATCAAAATAGTGCAATTAAAGTAAAAAAGTAAAACCAAGTGTATAAAAAAATACAAGGAAAAATTAGTCCACAGTGATTCAAAGATATTAAATCCAAATCTAGCAAGTAGGAAAAAAAAAAAAAAGTACACACCTGGAAAAAACAAATATTAAAATAACATATTAAAAATAAATAACAGAGCTCTGCCACCTGCTCATTACAGATTTAGTAATCTGTTAACACAGATAATTTCATCCGGGTAGAAGTGCAGGCATTTGCATACTGGTATAACCTTGTCATACTTTCCCAAATCTCTGAATAATTAGCTGAGTTTAGGAAAAACGTCACCACGTGACGCGCGTACGTGACGATGTTTCGCACCGTCACCACATGATGCGCGTACATGATGACGTTCCAGCCGAACGTCATCACGCGATGCGCAGTGACATCAGCGTCGGGGGTCGCGGCTAAAAAAAGGTTGAGAACCGCTGCACTATACCCATTACCATATTTTTGGACCATAAGATGCACTTGAGAAAACGGTATCATTTCATTTTCATACAACATTTTGAAAGCGTTTTATGCTCTTAAAAATAAAGTAAACTTTAAAGAGAGGTTTCTTAGATTTACCTCACAAGAATTAACTGACATTCAAATCCAAATAATTTTCTTTTTCTGGTATTACTAGTCCTTTAACTACAGCAAAATGACACTACTTCAGTCTCAAACATTTGAAGAATTACCAATTAACTGAGAAAATTAAAGTAAACTAACCCTTAAAAAGGTATTTAAAAATATTAAAAAAAAACAACAAACAAAAACAGCTGTACAAACTAATTAAAGCATCACATTCACTGCACAATAACATACCAGTACATTACATTTACTTTACGTTATTACTATTCATTCATTACTATGGTTGCATGTTCATTAACTATGTTGTTAGCTGCCAATATTTGACGATTAGATTTGTTTTTTTGTTTTTTTAATTTAAGATTTCAAACAATGGGTCTGCACACTATGACCTCTGATATTAAAAGCACTGGATGTGAAAATATACATGTTGATTACACACTTGTATAAGTATAAGTACCTGACATTGGCTGTCAATAGGCCACACAAGTAAAAATTCTTCAAAAGGTTAAGATGCTTCATAGCAATTTACTGCAATGCAATAACCTTTTCAAACTATTGACAAATAAAATACGTGGAGCACTACAGACATGCAAGGCACAGCACAGCACTTAATTAAAATCTGCACAATAGGAAACCTACTAAGACTAAGTTTTTTTTTTATCCTTTAACACTTCAACTGCCACTGGGAACGAGTACTGTAATACAGCAACCCAGAATGCACTGCTACAATTTCTTCAGTCTGGGTTAAATAGCACTACCACTGCCTTCAATATCATAGAATAAATTTAGTTCTTTGTCTTATGCAATGGATAACTCCCAGCACCCTTGAAAGGTGACTAGTCAGGGGCCTACACTTATTTCAGCAGCTCAGTATCACAGTAAGGCTAAAACAAAAAATAATAAAGATGGTGGTCAGAAACTTATCACTAAGAATGTGTTAAGTTATTATTATTTAGATTCTGGTTAAGCAGGAGTATTCTGCTGTACTGAAAAGAACTGAAAATATCTGGTACATACAGGCCATACTGCAAGTCAGAATGCTAGAGGAAGGGAACAATGCTTGACATGAGACTATACTACTTAGTTAATTTAAAAATACCAATGCAGGTAACTAAAAGCCTTATTCACCAGAACAAATAATAGCGACAGCCGACTGACTGGTGTGTGTGTGTGTGTGTGTGTGTGGGGGGGGGGTCGCGGAATCACTAAGTTATGGGAAAGAGATAACACTTCTATAGTTCCTAGAATGTAGAATGCTCTGGGGTGAATTCTGCTACAGTAACAGAACACAGTATTACCTGGACTTATTTGTAGAAGTAACTACACAGATTCCACTGTATGTATGTATGTATATATAAATATATATAGTTTTTTTTTCTTCTAACTAGTGAAGGAGGATGGGAGTTGTAGGCTTAAAGAGTTTGGACTTGCCTACACTATTGCAAAGTTAACATATGCAGATAACAATGAATGAATTTGTAGGATAGATCAGGAAACATATGCAGGCAAAAAGTTACATAAATCTTGTCAAGAAAAGAAACTGTCAGCAAAACACATGGAGGAAATGTTTCACTCATGATTGTTATGACGTATAAAGGGACGTTTGCAGTTTATAAGACCTAGGACTTAACACACAACACCAAGATAATCCACCCAAAAACAGTTAAATGTATGGGCAGCATTCTATAACCTGACCAACTTTATTGTGAGTATCTTAAACACATTCTGTGATTTGATGGTCAAATACATTCACAAAACTCATAATGATATGGAATTGTGCAATTACTGCTGTGCTCTAGGTAAGATGAACCTACCATTACAGTACATTACAGTTAATCAGATACATTCACACATGGGCAGGCTGTATTAAAAGAATTATTTTATATAAAAAGTGCACCGAGTTCCTCCTGGCCAAGCTAACCCAAATGGAATGCCAGCAAGGGACACATTTACTGGCCTGCTATCCCTTCTAATAAAGATATATAATTTATATAACCTTATCAATGGCAAATTCTATCATCAGACAGGTATATAATTACTAACACTAGATAAGAGAAAATTAATAAACATCCTACAAACATAATACAAAAAATAAGTGTCTTCATCACCATATAATACAATATAGATGTCCAAGCTTAACATCTCCTGATATCAGCTTCCTAGAAACTGCAATCTGCCCACTCCCACAATCACTTTCATAAGAATTTACCATACTAGCATTGCCAGACAAAATGGACAACAATGGACGAGGACCTGGAAATTCTTGTGGGGGAAAAGTAAGTGTTACATTGTATGTTAATGCTACAGGGAATTTGACATCAGAGGGGCCTTGCACTATACGCAGCATTAATAGAACTGACTGTGGAGTCAGAATACCTTTAAATTGAATTACATTGTTTATTTTAGAAATATTAAGTATAAAAAAAAAAGTTGACATTTTGATGTATTAATGTCACCTAGCCACACAATGAATATGCTTATAATACAGCCACAAGTAATAAAATCCCCTAAGAATTTAAGAACTACTTAAATTAAATATGAATTTCTATCATTTATAATGAAAATAGAAGTCACCATAAAGCTCTGTGGCATATCTTACGCTATACACTCGAACAGTTATTCAGAATTCGACTGTCGAAGTGAATTTTCATCAATTCGGGTGGTTACTCTCTTATTCTCTACTCCTGATTGACTAAACAATGGATTCCCATAGTATATCCACTACCACGTCAGAATTCCCATAGTAAAGTAGAGACGTCAGTAGCAGTCTACTGTATAGTGTCCAACTGTCGTTAGCTGGCAAATTCGCCACATCACAGCGTCTTTTACGAGACAATTCAGACTTTTAGTCAATAACCCCCTCAGTCTGTGGCATATTCTACACTAAACACTCAGCCTGTGCCTGCTAATATAGAGGATACTGTATCTCTTTCTGTAATCTATAAGGGTATAAATAATCACAGAGGAGACCCATGAATGTATACAAGCATGTGTTTTTCCCCAGGACGAAAAAAAGTCACAATCAACATTCCTTGTAATGGCCCATATTTTATATTTGTTTTAATACCAGTGTTAATAGAGTGTAGCGCCATGTTAGCCATGGATATAAGCAGAGACAAGTAGAGTGTAGCACCATGTTAGCCATGGATATAAGCAGAGACAAGTAGAGTGTAGCACCGTGTTAGCCATAGATATAAGCAGAGACAAGTAGAGTGGAGCACCACGTTAGCCATAGATATAAGCAGAGACAAGTAGAGTATAGGTGATCTAAATAGATGGTAAATGCAAGCTTTCCAGTGCAAGCTCTCTTCTTCAGGCATGGTATGGAACAAAGAACTTAAGCATTACAAATGTATACAGGAACTGGTACACCATAGTAAAATGTTATCAGTTTGACATCCTGACATTAAAAAAAAAAAAAAAAATCACAGATTTGAACAATGCAATGAAATCTAATCAATCTAACATCAAAGCCAAAAGGTAACAGACTGCTGCTATACAGTGAGATATTAACAGTAAAACAACAGTGCAAAACTACAAAAGTTACAAAATTGTATTCTTAATGTATATAGTTGTGTCTAAAAAGTGGATCTCTGTTTTTGAGTGGCTTTGCTGTAGTTTTATTGTGGGATGAAAAGTGTTGTAATTTTCATGCCAGTGTTAAAGGCATAATGTGACACTGACTTTAAGGATTTTGTATTATAGTGTAGATTGTTCAGAACAAGTCCAACTCCCATGATGCCATGTCAATCACAAGAAGGTAATAATGACAGCCAGTATAACCCTGTTGTTGTTCATTTATTGTTTGCTTTAAAATGATGTGCTGCATAATTACCATGTTTTAAGAGCACGAATTTAATGCCTACATTTCCTATGATTGCAATATAAGTTACAATCAGTTGTAAACAATGCAAGACAGAAAATGATTAGCTAACATGTAACAATGCTTCAGGTCATGCATGGCTAAAAATCCCACAATTTCCTGTGTGTCCATGTATTTACGCACTAGAGCAGCGGTTCTCAACCTTTTGTGGGCCGGGACCCCTGGCGCTGACGTCACCGCGCGATGACGTTTCAGCCGAACGTCATCACTTAGTGACGTTTTTGGCCGACGTCATCCCGGAGGAACCCTTATAAGGAGGGTCCTGTGGCCGCTTCCGGGTGCCGCAGCGGTTCTCCACCCCCGCCGGGGTCGCGACCCACAGGTTGAGAACCGCTGCACTAAAGTGATACAATGGCAACTGGAGGGACACAGAGGAAAACTCTTGAAGATATGATCCATCAACATGTTTCCAAATGTGTCCAGACAAAGTGGGATGATGGTTATTTTAAGATAAAAACTGCTGGTTCTGATCTCAGATATAACTGTTTAAAAGGTTAGAAATTACATAAAGCTGTGCTACTGTGTACTACATAATAATTCATTACTTTATCATTTTAAAACAATCTGTGCATGATCCATCATGTACCAAAATAAAACTGGAGGCAGTAATATTCCTTTTAAGAGATTAAAAGCAGATAAATATTCTGTTCTATATAAAGAGTATCCCTCCAAGTACAGCGTTTATAGTGTAAGCAGACTGTGAATAAATTAGCCTGTGGCAGACAGCAGCAATATGCTGGAATCAGTAAAACAAAGCATACACATGGTAAGAAAAATGCACACTCTGTGTCTCATCTGAAAGCTTTACATCACTCCCTTTATTAAAGAAATGGAAACAGCTTAATGCACTTATAAGAGGTTCAGCTTTGTCTATTTGTCTCTGATAAAGAGCAGCATTCTTCCCCAGAGATGCCCAGGACAATGGTAACAAACACTGAAGTCACTGGAACATAAATGTTTCTTTTCCACAGGGAATCACCACTACCAGCTTCAGACCACATTGAAGCAAAACAAAGAAAGACAAGCAGCAGTTCCTTATAAAGGAGGAGTTGCTGAAGAGAATACACCTTTCTCAATAAATAAGCTGAACTGAGCCTCAGAACTCAATGCCAATAGAATCTTGGGGATGCATTATTAGCACTGCCAAATATTTAGTACATTTTTCCTACATTATGTCAGCATTTGCAGGCAGAATTCAGTTCACACACACAGAAAAATGCATACAGTACTCTATATTCACTGACCAACCATTTATTCTCTTATGCAAATTCCATAAACGTAGACAAGCACACCAATGAAAAGGAACAAACAGATGCTACAAAATAACAACTAATATGTTATCTTATTAAAACCTTCCTATAGCATTTGCGCTTTAAAAAGAGGATTACTCTAATCCTTGCTTTTATTCACCTATTAGTTAACTGACATATTGCTTATAATCTTACTGAAAGCAACATGGCTTATGAATGTAAAGGCTGTGGTTTAAATAAAGGCTTTTTTTTTTTTTTTTACAAAAATCAATTAATCACTCTTCTGTTTCTAATTACTATAGACAGATGCTAGTTTTGGTCAAGATGTAGTAAAACGTAAAAGAAATATTGCCCCTGGATTTAAAGCATTTCTTAATAATTTAAGGAAAAAAAAAAAAAAGATAGTTTTGTACTGCTGATATATATAATAAAAAGAAAAAAGTACCATTCCAGAGCTTTTTGTTACAACCTTATTTGTTAAAAGAGCAAAGTTTTATAATGTTAGTTATTTTGATGGAAGTTCTTTGTTTTAAAGAATATGCTGTGCTTGCTGCTTGTTAAAAGAAACACATGGGAATTTAGGGACAATCATTTACTAAGGTTTAGTAACCCGTAGCAACCAGTCAGAATTCAATGGTAAAGGGGAGCTAGAATAATGTCAATCTCTGATTGGTTGTTGTTTGTTACTAAACATCAACTATTGACCATTTTCATACAATGAATTCCACAGACAACTTTCCTATTGTGAGGAGTTACAGTCGCAGAGATTTTACTGAACATAGATAGAGTGCTGGTCCAAGAAACAACCAAGAAAGTGTGGAGAGAATATGAGAAAAGTAAATAATATATTAGAAAAAAATTTTTTTTATATAAAAGCTATTGTTATTTAAAAGAAAGATAACACATCAGTTCAAGTGGTGTCAACTTTCTGGTTTTTTTTCTCAAATGTACCTCCAGCAGAACAGAAGTCAATAGGCAATCAGATGCGACAAATGCACAGTATGTCACTGGATTTTATTATTTAAAAAAAAAAGAGAGAGAGAGATCTAGCGGAAAGTTAAAAGTAATGGAATGCAACTTATTTAATGAGTTTCACCTGTGTATTTCTGTATGAATGAGATGTAGCTGCACTTACACAGGCCACAAACAATATAGTCATTGGAATCATATTACTTCCAACATAGCACACGGAAATGTATACAATAAACCACCCTGTGACATCTGATGTCATCTGAAAACTGGCAATGCAGATAGCTGAAATGCTACTACTAACACACTGCATTATTGATCACATACAATAGTATCACTCCCGTAAGGAGGAGAAAGGAAATAAGGAGGTAAAAGCTATAAAACTCTTTCTGTCCTCCTACGAACATTGTCAAAGCCAGAACTCTTTCTCTGTATTTGAGAGAACAAATACACAGATATACTTATTGTATACATTACACTTATGGGTGGGCTTATGTAACAATTAACATTAATGTAAGGCTAGGTTCACACGAGCGTATTATGCTCAGAGTGAAAAAAAAACACTGCTCAAGGCTAGCCCCAATGGTACTTACCTAGTTCCAGACACACTAGCATATGATGCGTATATGCCGAGTCGAGAATGCTGTGTGTCACATTTTAGCCAGCGTATTATACGCTGCGCCCAAAATACAACCACACAGGAAGTGAGGTGAACGCCAAGGGAGCATTCACACTGTTGCTGGTAAGTTCAAAAGAAAAATATGCTTGGCGTATTTTTCTTTTTTTTCCACACTAACTTATTATGCGCTGAGCATAATAAACTTGTGTGAACCTAGCCTAATACAAGTATCTTACCTATGCTATGATTTTCTCTGCACCTTTTGGACATTTCTTTTCCAGTCTATTTCAATGCATTCTAAACTACATTTAAATATGTAGCAAATGTTATTAAAAGATTCATTTAGCTTTGCAAAAAGTAAAAAATGTAAGTGGCAATGGAGCTAAAAGTTCAGTCATTCACTTCTGTTCAGAATGTTTTCCAGAAAACACTAGCTTAAAGAAGAAAAAAGAAAAAATGCTTAATAGTTACAATGCAAACATAATAAAGGCACAGAAAAAGAGCTAATATCTTAAAGAAACTTCTACACCACTTTTTGGTGTCAAGATTAACTTGCAGAGAAAAAAGGAAGAGATATGCTGGATATATGCAAAAAAAAAAATAGTAGTAACAACTACCTCTTTATTACATGCACAACATGTTTCAGGTAAATCCCTTTATCAAATGGGTTTACCAGAGGTGCATGTAATAAAGAGGTAGTTGTTACTACTATTTTTTTGCATATATCCAGCATATCTCCTTTGGAGTTTGGACAGGACTCTTACGAATACTGTCTGGATTACCGTTTTACTTGTGCACATTTTTTTCTACGATGTCAAGATTAACTTGGCCAAGAGAGTTTTATAGCAGCTAATCTGAACTTCCCAATACAGGCATACACCAATTACAGTTAACTTTACAAAGGAATTTACTATGAGCCAAGGAGATTTTTTTTTTTTTACCTGCCAGTGGGCGTTATCGGTCAACTACAACTCCCAAAATGCAATGGAAGTTTCATTTAAAAAAAACTAGAGGGGCAAAAAAAACAGCAAAGACTAAAGTGAAGGTCACCTTCTAACATATTTTTCCTTGAATCAGCCAGAAAGATTTTAGTTAAAAATGTTTGTTTCACATCCCACAGTCAACATGAAACATGCAATTCAAATACTTGCTTCTTAACTAGACAACATTTATATCAGAAAACAGCAACCACAAAAAGGGATTAACTGAAAGTAATATATTACCAACATGAGCCCCACAGCCATGCCACAAGAAGGTTTTGTTTAATTACAGAAGTCTATATTAGGAGCCAAACTGATTCTAAAACCACCACTTTACAACCACCATGTAATAATTAACAATACAGAAGCTGAATGTCTCTGTAGGTTATTATGTAGTCATTATGCCAGACTACAATAGCTTGCCTAAGAGTTTGTACCTGATCTGCCATTACAAACTACTACCTCCTCCTATACTTATTTATTGTATTATTGTACTCTATGTATATATGGTATTGCATTTGCACTTTACTTTGCCCGCTGGTTCTTGTAAATTATATTTATTCCTATCCCCATTGTCATGGATGCTGGAGAGTTGAGAAATGCAATTTCAATACTTGTATGTGCTCATGTACTTATGTAGAATTGACAAATATCTATCTACCTACAGTAATGTATAGTGATCTGCCTCTCCCCCCTCTGCTAACCTATGGGCACCCAGACCCATGGATGGTACTGCAGTTAAGCCAGTGGAGCCAACTTTCCCTGGGATGTTATAGAAGTAAGTGGAGGGTGGGTTAGATGTAGTTGCCAGACACATATAATATGCTGCTCTCACCTGAGTGCTTCTATCTGCTGGGGGCTTTATCACAGCCTGCCTGAAGCTGTTATCCACATAGGAAGCCATAGTTCTACCTCCCCAATCTTTAGGGGGGAGGATGCTCAGACTCCAGCCAGGGCTTCCTGCTACGTGAGCTTCCACCAGTCCCCCGGGGAGGATAAAGCCGACAGACTGGCTATAGGGTCCCGTCTCGCCTTGTTACTCAGTACAGCAGATAACTCCCAACTCCTCCCGTTCTACTAAGTCCGAAATCCAGCGGCTCGTTCAGTGCTGGGGAGCGGGCACACCGGACTCTGCCTTCCGTAAAGTAAACCCACAGCACGCAAAGAGCCAGCGAACGGCGTCACTCACGTACAGGGCAGAGGCCAGCTGCCTCCAGGCACACACAGAAGGGTCTCAGACTCTGCGCTGCAGCCATGGTGAGCGGGGCATTACACTGGCAGCAGCAGCAGCAGCACAGGGCAGGAAGAGGGCGTGGCTGGAAGATTTGCACCCTCCTCCTCCTTCCCCTTCCTGTACTCCTTGCATGGATCCTTGTCAGCTCTCCCTCGCCCCCTAGGGGTCGGTCTGTATTATAAAGTCTGTACCACATTGACTTGTTAGTATTTTTTTTTTGTCTGGGTGTTTTAATGGAATAGAAAGATTAGATCTTAGGGGATGCAGAGATTACTGGAAAATATGGTCTATAAAAAAAAAAATGATCACTTAGATTGTAAGCTCCATGGGGCAGGGTCCTCCAACCTCTTGTGTCAATCACAACCTAGCACTTATTTTGATGTATCCTTGTTTATATTTTACTTGTATCATTTAATGCACTTTTCTCTTGTCTCTATTGTATATGTATTGCTGAATTGAACAGCGCTGCGTAAATTTGTGGTGCTTTATAAATAAAATTATACATACATACAATTATCAACTGTTTTATGAACGAGATAGATGATTCTGGATGTGAATATACTGTACTGATAAAGATTGATATTGATACATTTCAATGCATTAATACCACTACACTTTCCATCACTTTCAGTGGAGCTCCTTTTCCATCGATATCACTGATCTTTTTGATGGGATTCCAAAAATGTTCTCAACCATTCTCACGATGGGCATAATGGATTTTCACCACCCTTAACCAGGTAAACACTTGTCATTGATAAAAAAAAAGGTCAGAAAGGGCTTAATAAATCACTCGTATCGATAATTTCGACCTAATTAAAGTTATATTGATATACCAGAAAAAAATCATTTTCAATTTTTATATTTTATTCCCCATTGTGTCTTTGCTCAAGGGGTGACAGTATGTTGCAATGATTAGGCTCCAGAATGGTAGCACCTTATCAACAACCCTAAACAATTCCAGAAGAGTCAAGATAAACAGACAAGACAAATGGTAAACCATAACATCAATAATCAGACATAAGGCTACCCACAGTAAATAGCATTCTGACATTTTGTTAGGGCTCCAGCCACTACTTACCAACTTGTGCACATCTCTTTCTTACATGCACAGTTCATTGCCATGCCCACAGCCGGCTCTGCCATTAGGCAGAGTAGGCAAATGCTAGGGGCACTGCCTGCTCAGGGGGGTGCCCCTAGCATTTTTTTTTCAGAGTGCCGGCTGCAGCCACGGCTCAACTTTAAATCTCTG
>WMED01018983.1:0-12552 GCA_019650415.1 Pipa parva | reverse complement strand
TTCAAAAATCGTTAATTTATCCAATGCCGATTATTGTCATCATCGCTCATCACTAGTAATAAAGGCAGAAATAATACTTTAATGTGTTATTTATTTTCAACTTAAAGCAGAAACCTCTCAAGCACCAGACTAAATCAGGTGTGTATAGAGAGGAAAAAGTTAAAAAGATGTAATTTGAGATTTTACCAGAGCTCTCTATTATGCTATTATTAAATGTTAGAAATATAGAAAGCTTGATAGTGTTTTTGGATCAGAGAGTAGAGATAAGTTTGATGTTAATCTTTGCTGGTTCACCTTTTACCAGACTGGTGAAGAAGGCAGTATAGGGGTCTGTGCTCTAAAGATCAATAAAACATGAAATGTTATAATCTAAAGACTTTGAGGTTTGGTTTGTTTTTTTAAAGTAAAACATTTTGCATGAGTTATTCCTATTACCTGAGTAATGAATTAAGAAAAACTACCCCATTATTTTTTTTAAAAGTGCTCAAAGTCTGAAATTGTACCTTTTATTATCAACTTTTTTCCCCACTTGGTGATAAGGTAAGTTACAGGTCTAAAAATCCTTAGACAAGTTTTATACCATCAACTAATAATTACAAACTTATTTCACAGTACAATGCCAAATGACAGCACCAAAATAATGGAAAATCCAAGTAATGAGCACACAATAATTTTGAAAGTTAAACAATCAACTAGTAAAAGTCAACTATCAGTAACAATGTATCAAAATGAAATCGGCAAATAAAAAAAACACTTAAAAGTAAACCCGCAATTAATTTATTTAGGAAATCACTTTCTCTTTCCCTTGTTGCTCAGTGAGATGGGGAAATTGAAATTATTTTGCAGGGGTTCATTGGACTCCATTCTATGCAGGGAACTGGTGAGCATGTATCTTAGGGAGGGGTCAGTTGGACCTCCTCTCCATTTATGGCCAGTTGCCCAGTGAGCTAGGATCAAGACTGATTCTCACTCCTAAACTGGGGGCCAGAGTTCTGTAAGCTGGAGGAGGTCAGTTGCTGGGAGTTTCCGCCAACCCATGACATGATGGGGTGGGGGTGTAAAATATATACTTCCTACCTAAAGCCTCCCACCCTCTAAATTATCTTTTGGTGTGGGCCATAAATTAAAACTGACTGACACGTGAAGGGGACTGTAATGCGTGTACTGTTACGAATCTCTCAGAGTATATTGTGACTTCACTACATGAAAAAACATACAACAGGGTACTACAGGACTGGGCGCAAAGAGGAACTGAAGCAGCTAAAGCCTGTTATGCCTCTAGAGGCACTGAGTCTTACTAGAAACAGGATCAGGTAATGGGTGGAACACTGCTGGCATTAAGGTGTACTGACAAGGTACAGGAACAAGAAGATAGTAGATTCTCCTTACTACAGGTTGACATGGGATAAGACTGAGGTGTGGAGTCTAGTCTAGTTGTTTTGCTTCTGCAATGTACATTTGAGTTGGCCAGATAACAATGTTACCTCCTTTGTCAGAGGGTTTTATAATGATGTCAGGTCATTATAATAGTCCCTAACCTATCTTTCCGTTGATAAGTTTTTCTCCTTATTTTATTATTAATTTAATTTGATGACTATAGCATTTCTAATAACCTGTTCATTCCAGGTATATCATATTCAAAATATTGGAGTGATCCTCCGAACCGTCTCCTTCTACTACTAGTTATGGATCATAAGAGGAGTCGTTCATTCCCTAACACCAGGCTCTCTGGCAACAGTGATGTAGGAAAGGGGCTGGAGTCGTGTCCCTGATTCTGCACTCTGATTGGCTGAAGGATCCTATAAAAACCAAGTGAGCCTAGCGTCGGTGTTCATAGTTCTTAATGTGGTAATACTAGTTAAATTAGGGAAACTGTGGTGACTCAGTGGTTAGCACTGCTGCCTTGCAACTGTTAGAAACTAGGAGAGTCTTCAGTGGTAGAACTGCTAGACAGTAAGACATACAGATATGGACCTATAAACTAGTTTGTAGTTTCAGAGAGTTTTCACAATGGCCTTGTACATAAAAAAAACAAAAAACTAAAGAGCTAGTATGGGCTGGCTCAGTGGTTAGTACTACTGCCTTGCAGCACTGGGTTCAATTCCACCCTGAACTTCATCTGTATGGCGTTTATATATTCTCCCTGCACTTGTGTGGGTTTCCTCCAGGCACTCCGGTTTCCTCCCACAATCCAAAAAACATACACCTCTGTCTTTGTGACTAGGGGTTTTTCACTAAAGTCCGAATTATTGAGGATAGGTGTGAATTTGCCAGATAAAGACAGTCACAATAGGCTTTGATGTTGAAAAACGTAGCCACAGCTACCTAGAGAAAGAGGCGCAAACGAAGAAAGCACTACATAGTGCATTATATGATAAAAACTTGTTATATAGAATAGCCGTGAACAGCCACGAATAAGCGCCTTGAGCGTGAAACGCGTAGGCATATTTGTCATTGTTTTTAATTCACCATGCCCATGGGGGTTGAATAAAGTTCAATTTTATTTACTTATGGAGTGCCGGAAATTTTTGCTATTTTATATAGAATAGCCCAAATGTCCAAAAATGTGATAAAAAGATTTTCCAATCGTGCTTAAAATCTGTGTCAGAAATCGAAAAAACCCAAAATAGTGGAAATACCAAACGTGCAAATCCACAACCTTTCAAATGATGTGCTTACCAGAGCACTAGAAGTTTAAGGCTTTGAAAATTAGAGCTGTAAAAGCCAGAAACGGTTTCTCCCATTCACATGGGCTCAATCAAGGCAAGATTCCAAACGAGATTCAATAAAGGTAAGTAGTTACTTCCAAAGTCTCCATCTCAGCTTACACCATTGTACACAACGAATCAACATATATAAAAGAGAAATCGCTCATAGAGTAAAATCAGTGATAAATTTATTTACACAAAATAAAAATATACTCACAACGGTATATCTTTTTTAAAAGGCATGTACAATGGAATCAACATTCAATGGTAACTTTACCATGCAATGTTGATTCCATTGTACATGCCTTTTAAAAAAGATATACCTTTGTGAGTATATTTTTATTTTGTGTTAATAAATTTATCGCTGATTTTACTCTATGAGCGATGCTGATGTCCTGCGCGCGGACATCAGCATGCGCATTAAAGGGATTCCCGTCTCGGCGAGAGCAAAAGAGGTGCCTTGCTGAGACGGGAATCCCTTTAATGCGCTTGCTGGTGTAGGACATCAGTGTGCGCATAACACCATTTGCGAAGTGAGCTGAAGGATTCGGAGCTCACTTCGTTGAATGGTGAATTCCCTCCTAAGATTTTACTTAGGAAAGTTACTTTCTCTCTCCATCATTCAATCTTCACTATATTAGACAATTCCACCAGGATTAAGCTTTCCCTTTTAATTCAATGTAATTTACCTTATTTTTTTGTTTTGTTAATAATTCACTTTGATATACAAATCAATTTTAATTACAGTAACAATAAAAGTTACATTTACTCAGTTTCACCTAGTGACTGCTTAAGAGGCATGAGTGCAGGTTAATAATCTTGACAATTTTGGCCCTAATTCACCATAGTGCGAAGTGAGCCATGAAGCGTTTTGGCTCACTTTGCATATGGTATTATGCGCATGCTGATGTCCTGCACGCAGACATCAGCATGCGCATTAAAGGGATTCCCCTCCCGGCGAGAGCACTCGAGTCTCTTCGCCGGGAGGGGAATCCCTTTAATGCGCGTGCTGATGTCCGCATGCAGGACATCAGCATGCTCATAACACCATGTGCGAAGTGAGCCGAACACTTCGCAGCTCACTCGCACTATGGTGAATGAGGGCCTTTGTCTCTATCTCTGCTCCAAACACTAGGAGCAGCCAGACAGGAACAATACTAGAAACAGATGTGAAGAACATGAAGATATTCCTTAAAGATATTCTTGGCTGCAGAAGGGTCACTCAGTAGGCTGTAACTTGAGCTGCTGAAGAAGCTGAAACATAGTAAAGGTACTGAAGACATGTAGGAAACCATACCAGAGCAAAGGATTTAGGAAAACCAGTCTAAAAAGTCAGTTGCTAGGAGCACTGTTACACAGTGCTCTTCTCCTTTTGGATTTGGTGCCTGATGTCAGTAGCTCCGAATTAGCTTCCTTACCTGGGCATAGCGCTTGCTGGCATTAGAGTGCAGATGCACGAGCAGCACTCAGCTATTGTGTAGAATGCCGTCAGGACCTCCTACTACTACTACTACAAAAAAATGTGCCAAATAAACAATTATCTAAAATTAATTTTAGCATAATCAAGACCGGGGTTACACTAGCAAAAAGGATCACTAGGCTTTTGACACTGTTCGAATCAATGCAACGTGCTATTTTTACAGCCTCAAGCGCTATTCACTAACAATTGCTAATTTCTTTGCAAAGTGTGTCCTCACAATGACAATATTATATTAACTATATTAACTAAATGGTTACACGTTACTAGATTAGGGCATCTAATAAATATTGCTTACAAAAAACAAATTCATTAATACAAATTCAAGCACTAAAGATGCAGTAATATTTCTCTTTTTCTAATATGAATATATTTATAATATAAATATTAATATAATATTCTTTATAAAAGAAAAATAATGTTAAGGTGACTTGTATTATCCTTCCTTAAAAAACTATGCTGTTTAATTTGGGTTTATTAGTATAAATTTCATCAAATGACCATCTGTAATAGAAGGCATCCACTAGATGTCAGTACTGTCAAAGTGAATAATTAGGCTATGTGTATTTCCAAAGATGGGAATTCTCTATTAAAATGTTCTTCACTATGGTGTACACAGGTCAAGTATCTTAAAAGGTAATAAGTATGTTTGAGCACATTAGATTTGGGAAATGTACCCAGTGTCCAAGAATTTTATGGAAAAGGGAAATGGAGGCAGAGAATGATGCATTAGTTGATAGCAGTACTTGATCATCTGGATGTTAAAGGGATATTCCTTTAAAAAATGTATACTGTTAAAAGTGATTTAGATGTAGTTACTTTTATACAGTAGATCTTGCATAAGGGACACATTTTCATGCTTCATTAACAATGCAGCAGTCCATCTTAATTTTATGATTATGAAACATAGATGTAGCTCAGTTTATTATCTGTTGGGTTGCGGTCCTGGCTAAAACTTTATTTTGGTCATGTGACCAACGTATTTACTGGAGGGTAAGAATAATCACTTGGAATCACTTCATTAGCAAGTAAAACTGCTGAGGGGTGACAACCGTCACTTATAACCATAGACCAGTTGTTCCAAATTAATCTTAGAGTAAGTGTGCACGCAGAAAGAACTTACAAACAAACAAATGTTGGTTTATATGCCTTCCCCATATTCTAAACTGACAGAGGGTTCTGGCCAAAATCTTTATTGTACAGGATTCATTTAGACAAAGAGAAGGTAAGAAATTGGGAGTGAATTACAGATAAGACATACACTGGAGCCAATGAAAAGTATGCTTGACTGTTAGTTCAGACATGGTGTAAACTGCTTTTTGGTGGAGTTCTGCACAAACTCAGATGTCTAGGTGCAGTCCACAGCTATGCTAAGAATTTAGATGCCATCTTCTTATTGTTCTAAAAGGAAAACTTAGGCTAGAATAGCTTAAAGGGCAAATTACTCATAAGAAATATATACAAATATTTATACAGTAACACCATCATAATAAAAGGGAACTTTAGGACTTCAAATATGGTAATCCTGTCCTTCACAAAACCAGGGTCTTTTTTGGTGGAAAAAGGGAGGGTTTTTAAAAAATACATTTTAGAAATTAAACCCTGTAGTAGCTTCACACCGTAGGCTATGGAGCTATAAAGAAACATCGTTTCTTATATGTGCTACTACTACTTACATGTGTTTCTCATCACTAATATGAGAGACAAGTAGAGTATAGTTAATACCTTTTATTGGCTAACTGAATAGATGGTAAATGCAAGTTTTTGGGACTACTTAGGTCTCTTCTTGAGCCATGCCTGAAAAAGAGGCCTAAGTAGTCTGGAAAGCTTATATTTACCATCTATTCAGTTAGCCAATAAAAGGTATCACCTATACTCAACTTGTCTCTGCTTATATCTATGGCTAACACTCTACTGCCTCATCACTAATATGTGCTACTACTACTACATGTGTCTCAACTCTAATCAATTAACTACATTCTGATGCCAAATGATGTCAAGGTTATTGATACTGCTGGGCGAGTATGGTTATAATGCATGCCAAGAAACTAATCAAACAACATCAATGCCTTTTAAATGCAATGATCAATTTCCACTTAAAATAAAAAAAGGAACAAAAAATATAAACAAAAATGGGTATAAGGTCAAGAATTTCACAGTTAGCCAGTTTCTCCATCTACAGAACTTTCCTGCTATGGCCATGGCCAGTCACTTGACACTATCCTATGGGAACAGCAGCAATGAATTGTGTATGTATTGACAAATAAAATTAATTAACAAGTGAAAAATTGGTATATTCTAACATACTTGTAATTGCATCCACAAGCACTGGTGCTCACTTCATGCTATCAGTCCAGAGCTTCTGGAGCTTGCAGAGGGTAGACATTATGTGGAAGAGGCATTCTGTGGGTCATCCCTTAAATGTGGTTACTTTTTTCCTAAAGCAGATTAAATATACTGGGTGGTTAGGCATCATAATGATCCTGTCATTCCATGTGGAGACTTCTCATGGCTTCTCTGCTACAAACCACCCTTTCACTCTTGCAGAAAGTGGATGTTCTGAAAACAGGTTTTTTTGTTTACAAAGTGTGGATGGAATCGAGGTGAATCCTATGGTGACAAATAGGCACCAACATGGCAGCCTAACATGAAGCAGCAGCTACTGAAATATAGGCTATCTTTCTAAAACATAGGTTATGTGCTTATAATCAAACAATCAGTGCAGCCTGCTGAGCTTAACAGCACAGTTCTACAGCTATAAACCATGTAAAGGCAATTGGGGGTTATTTATTAAAGGTCAAACAGTGGTGTAAAGGCCTGAATTTGTGTCCTATCATGACTTCTCCAACTCCACTTATTTAACAAACTCTTCAATGTGACAAATTCCCTACCAATTCAGAATCTTCCAACAGTTGCAGACTTACAGACCTCTAGTCAATGCTGTTCTTACCTGGTGGGTCCAATGTAGATGCAGGGAATTGGTGAGTGGACAAAGGCTCCATTAGGAAACCTAAGCATGTGTGACTTTGGTCTCTGTCCCCAATGAATATGCAACCTCATTGACACCATGCACTTCTCTTAGCCTCTGATAGCCCCCTGTATTTCCCATTGCTCCCTCTGGCCCCTGATGAACAAAATACACCACAATGGCTCCAAAAAGTTCTTTCAATACCACAAGCCCCAGATTGCCCTTGCACAGTGGTTGGCAATGTGAAGCCTGCGGGCCACTTGTGGCTCTTAAGCCGCGTTGTAGTGGCTCGAAGCGCAACTCCGAAGCCCTGCCTATGACCTCCTACGCCTCTTCTGATTGTCTGTCGGCAGGTCATGTGAACAGGAAAAGTGTACTCCTCCCCCTTTGCAGCTCACTAAGAAATAGCCATCACTGGAGTAGGGAGTGAAATGGCTCCCTCCTCATTTAACTTTGCTGACCCCTGCCCTAGCACAACCCCAGCAACCTAACAAAGCCAGGATTACCAGGAAAGTGATCCCACAAAGCCCTGCATTTCCACATAAAACCCTACATTTCCACACAGAGACCCACTAATTTCCATAAGGGTTTGTGTTTATAATTTTGCACCTGCAACAACAAGAAAGATACAGAATAACTGAATTCCTCTAATAAGATTTTGAAAATCTGTAACTTCTAGATACCTGAAAATGTCTTTTACTCACATGAAAAAAAATCAGTTTCCTTACATCATTTGTACAGTTGTCATCTAAGCCTTTTGATCTTTGTTCTAAAAGGTGAACAGTTTTAAATCACTACTTTGTCAAACAGTATAATGGGGAAGGTTGGGAAACCTCACATTGTTATTGTTCTCATACAAATACATGTCCTACTTCACAGAGGAATTAAATAATTTTTTTTTTTTGCTATTCAACTTGCACATCATATATATTAACCCTGTGCATCTCTGATTATGAATTGAGGTAAAGCCTGGAGTGGTTATTAGAAGCAGAGCTGGATCAATATTATGCAGTAGGACCTGCTTAACTCTGCTTGCAAAGAAAATATGCTCAGCTCAATAATATGCTTCCATACCAAACACCCATGTAAAAAGAGAATGCTGGACAACTGAATATCCAAAATGTGCTTTAATGTGCTGACTCACATGACACAACATTTTGGGGGGTAAACCACCCTTCATCAGGTACCAAACACCCATATCTTTCTTCCCTGAATCTATAGAGAAAAAAAAATCTAAAATTAAATTTATCCATACACATCTCACTATGCTTTGACTTTTCATCTAACTCTTTGACACTAAACTCCTTTAACATAAAGCAAGCTGGAAGATCCCTTTAACAAGGGATACTATCTTTATTATCTTTATTTAGCAGAATGCATTCTTGATTAAAAGGATGATCTGCTCCTTGTAGATTATCAAACCCTTATGGGAAAGAAGCCATGTTTTTCATAGTAAGTAAAAATACAGCCTATGTGCTTATTCTTCAGTAATAAAATTATGTTCTTGTTACAGTATAACCACTAATACAGTTGTCGTGCTGGAAAGCTGATAACAAATTAGTTCAGCTATGCACTTAATGATTCATAAAAATCATTCTACAGTATGCACTCGTGTTCATTAGCAATTAGTTCTGCACAATGGCTTATTGTTTGATAAACAAAGTGGAAACCTAAACAGCAGCTGCAGCTTCTCCTTTAAAATCTTTATTAGAAACTGACTAAACAGCGTCACAGAGTAGTTCACTTTAGGATCACATTACCGACATCATCTGGCTAGTAAGCCAATTTTGACCAACTGTCTGAGCTAATTGAGGAAGAACTGACCAAGTCTATGAAGATGTTAACCTGACTTTGGAGGCATAGCCATTACTTTTGGATAATCACTTTCATGGATATGATTCAGCAAGTACTAGAAAAGATCAACTTGCATCAGGGCCCTCCTCTGTATGTAATTCCACCCCTGCTTTCATCCATTTAAGCAACACATTTGAAACATATTACAGCAAACAAAGCTATTTTTGCATATCAAATAATTACATTACACGTGAAGGTGACATTTACAATTTTGTTTGTTGTAGATGTATTGTCAGACGTGGTTCTCAGTTTACAAAAGTATACTATACAGTTGGCATGCACAGCTACCTCTCATTTTACAGTGATTCAATGTGTTAGTCTAAGAGTGGTTTAAGGTTTCACATATCAAATTATATGATTGTCACATCAAAAAACACCTTGAGAAGAATTCATCAAATAGCACTGGTCCTCCTGGGAACTGTAAGCAGACAAACGGCAGCTGTTTTCAACACAGACATATTCTAGTCCGTTACAGTTCCGTTAAAAATAACAATCAACTCATTTTCCTTTTGCTCAGTCTCCAGAAACAATGCACCAGACTTACTCCCACTCTTGGGGAATATATTTATTAAAGTGAAAATTGTCGCCTTGATGAATGAATTCACAAAAATTTGCCACTTCTTCAGCGATGCATAAGCAGCAGAGATAGTTATTTTCTGCAGCATGGAAAATTCTTCCACACTCTGCATCATTATCCTAATCTCATATTTATTCACCACTGTGCGTCTCTTTCCTGTGAATGTGACAAGAATTTGAGCATCACGTATCAAAGTGACAATTCTTCAAAGTATCAAATTGGGTCTTATTATTATTACTATTAATTAAAACAATAGCTGTAATTTATGCAATTATTTTCTGATGGCAATACCAGTGATGGCAAAATTTATAAAAAGCGAAATTTAAATTCCGATCGCACGAGCGGAATTTTTTCCGCACGTACGGGAATTTTTACCACACGAACGGAAATCAATCGAAATTCCGCAAGTGCGATTGGAAATCGATCGAAATTCCACACGTGCGGAAAAAATTCTGCATTTAATAAATTTCGCCCTCCAAATCACAATGAAATAGAAATTGATACTATTTCATTTATTCTTCCAAAAGTTCTGAAAGATTTATAGAAAGCTTAGACATTTTTGTTAAAAATACATTTTGTTGTACTTTTTCTGGGGAACTTCATGAATTAATATTTTCTAAAGTTCTACTGAAAAAAAGGGAGATGGTGGCAGCCAGTTTAATCAACAAATAAATATGGCTGCAGTCATCAAATATAAAAACAAACACAAAGCAACAGAAATCAGGAGTTCAAATATAAAGATAACATTTTTACAAGTAAAAAGTAAGAAACTGCCATGCCATTCCAAATGGGGATTTTTCATTTTTGATGTTACCAAAACTTTTATGCAAATAGTTGGTGGATAACACGTATTTTTACTTGGTGCACCATCTGCTTGATACTTTGGTTTGAACTTTCACTTTTGTGACTTAATGTTACCTTCCCCAACTACAGCTTGCTGACACATACTTGCTTATTTGTATATGGGAGGGCAGCCAAGAGAGCAGGGCATGTTGAATAAGAGTTTACTACTACAGTCTACATTCTACTACTACAAGGTTACACAAGTAGACAGTGTACTCATTTGGCTACTTAATTTTCTTTGTTTACACTTATTGCATGAACTATACTAAGGTACTGCTTTCCCTGACCACTGGTAGACTTACAGACCAAGCCTAAACAATACTACTTAACTATCTTGGTCCCTGCTTGACTATGTTCTTGCTAGTATTCTGCAAGTCCTGCTCTTATCTACCTATGGACTGTATATTTTTGATAGTGCTACCTATAATTACCATCCTTCTCTTTGTAAAGCAAATTCATAAGGATACCTTCCAGCACCAAAAAGTCTTTACAATAAGTAAAGCAGTTTTATGGGATCATGCAATCAAAAGGCCACTAAAACCCACTCCCCTGAAAATGTATCATTTATGGTATATCATGAAAGCAGGTCCTAAGGATCCTTTCCCTGAGTCATTTTTCTCTGTTGCTCTTTGTGCAATTGGGTAGTCAGGTAAAGAAACCTTATCTTCTTTGTAACCCTTTGATCTACTTGTCACTCTGCACAGGTTGTGTTATTAAGTCTATAGGGAGCTTGAATTAAATGCTTTACCCTATCTATTGCACAGGGGTAGAGAGAAAACACCACAAAATTGGTGAGTTTCTGGTCATTGTTTTGTAAATGGATACTTGCCATTGGGGTCCTGCTGGTCACATCGTTTTTAAACTTGACAGTAAGGATCAGTATCAAATATATACTGGACTGAGGATATTCTTGGGTGCTGTTTCCTTCAGGAACCATTGCAGAAATTAGAAAATATACACAGCTTAAAAAAACTGTTTGATCTGTGTCTCTTTCACATATCTTGAGGAATGATCAGACATAAAGAAGCAACACATAACTGAATATCCATTTAAAATTATGTGTGCCACAGATCTCCTCATAATGTGGTTAGTACTGTTTTTATAGATTTACATGCATGAAGTAGTGCAATAAAACATGACAATTAAAATATTTTTAAACATTTTTAGTAATATGACAAAAATCTGAAATCTCTAAAACCTCAAATCTAATTTTCCAGAAACCAGTTTTTCACACTAGCAATGACCTGATACTTTGGCATCTGCTTCAGTACTTTGCAAGCATTACAGTACCATTGGCTCATATCTCCAGTAAACCTTACTGAATAGCGAGATTTCCATTGAAAATATTTCTTATATCTGTCATCATTCTTGTCCAACTCCAGAAGAAAATCAGCCAGCTCCTTTGGACTGCTAAAATCATCTACATGTATAAACGCATCCCCAGGAACAAACTGTTCATAGTTTTTACGAGATGTTCCTAACACTACTGGCACAGTCCCTGAACCAAATGCATTTGACCATAATTTCTCTGTGATGTAATCCTTGTATACTGAGTTCTCAAAGGCCAAGTAAAACTTGTATTGAGAGATGGTATCATGGAGATCATCCGAGCTCAGTTTTTTATGTTTTCTACCATAAACATCGATTGGAATGTGATTTTTCAGCTCCTCATAATACTTTATACGTGGAACACCTGGGTACCATTTACTTACTACCCAGGAAACAAGCTTGGTCTTGACTGGAATAGTAAAATTCACAGGCTCTTTCACTGTTTCAATCCACCCATATGGTTGATAAATGTCAGAATCCTTGCGGAATGTCATAGTCATATTGATCAGATTGTCTAAGAAATGCAAATTACTTATAATCAAAGGAGGCTCTAGATTGAGCCATATCCATTTCTGGTAATAAGGTCTTGGCTTCTGAGGCAATGAGTTTTTATTATACATAATATCTGCATGGTGTATAATCAAAGCATCAGAAACATCATAAAGTTTCCTGTCATCCGTCAGCTTGCATCCAGAGATACCATAAACTGTTTGGCAAGTGTCTAAAGGAAAGCGTACACCCCAAGGATAGACCCAAACAAGAATAATATATTCTTTTTCTGTTGTATTTTGGATCA
>WMED01018982.1:1535-12553 GCA_019650415.1 Pipa parva | reverse complement strand
GGCTTCTTTTAAACTTTAAAACAGGGGTCCCCAAACTTTTTACACCGGGGGCCAGTTCACGGTACCTCAGACCAACGGAGGGCCGGACTTTAAAAAAACTATGAAAATCCCTATGCACACTGCAGGACACATAAAGTCAAAAAATAAAAAACAAGTGTTAAAATACTTACCTTATACTGAGCCGATTGATTACAGTCACAACATGAGCTGTTCTATAATTAGCCGGCTCCCAATGCTTCCCCCGACGCCTCCTGCACAGTGCGCTGGTTGACATAGAAGCCAGCGCGCAGCTCCTTCCTCTCCTTCCCCAGCCTCATACATCATTACGCTCATTGCGGGGAGTGTTCTCTTTGGCCCCCGCACTGAACATGATTATGTTTAAGCCCTGAAACACCCAAGGTGTAACAGGGTTGGAGGAGCTGTGGTGCTGGATTATCAGTCAGCCAGCGCTGTGAAGAAGCGTCGGGGGAATCATCACGAGCTGACTAATTACAGCACAGCTCATGCTGTGACTGTAATCACCCGGCTCAGTATAAGGTAAATATTTTAACTCTTTTTTTACTTTAGTTCTCCTTTAAAGTAATAAAACAAACAAAATGGGAACAAATACAATATTTAAAATAAACTTTGTTGTTCGCCCCACAACTCCCCTCCCACTCTGTGCTGCCTGCCCCACAATCCTCTCCTCCCACTGTGCTGCTTTTCCACACAACCCCCCTACCATGCTGTGCTGCCTGCCACACAACCCCCCTCCCATACTGTGTTGCTTCACCTCTCACTGTGCTGCCTGCCCCCCATTGTGCTGCCTGCCCCCCCCCACACTGTGCTCCCCCCCCCACACTGTGCTGTCTGCCTCCCCCACAAACCCCCCCTTAACTTGTACCCGGCCCGGCTCAGTGTGCTGGAAAGCTCAGTGTTACATCACATTGCTACACAGCGCTTGTCTCTTCCTCTCCAACCGGCCGCTTACTGATGATGTCTGATAACATCATTGGTATGCGCTGAGGGAGGGAGGAAGAGACAAGCGCTGTAACAGTGAGCTTTATAGCACACTGAGCCGGGCAGGAGGAAAAGGAGGGGGATGAGCACTACGTTTGTGCCCCCCTCCTGCAGCTGCATCTATCGGCCCGGCGATGGGGACCGGATAAATGGCCTCAGGGGTCCGCATCTGGCCCGCGGGCCGTAGTTTGGGGACCCCTGTATTAGACGGTGGTATCAATGAAACCTTGTGGCAGAAACAAGGGGCAGGGGTGGGCCTTGGTACTGCAGATTATGTTGTTTGCTGCTTCCAGTCCAGAAATGGCTATACAAACTGTGGTGTTTAACAAGTAGTGTGCATGCACTTGCCTTTCAAGAATAAATAGTGGTCAGTCAAGGGGAAGTTACAGTATAGACAATATTTCATTGGTTATTAAGGATACGATGTATATTTCATATTATCAGAAAAACAATTTAGCCTTAACAAAATAAACAAATACTGAAAGGAATATTTTACCTGTTCTTTGAGAGGTGCTGCAGACAAAATCTGCTTTCAGAGGTAAAACCAAATCTGAAAGCAATATGAGCCCCTTTGCTGGCGTGCTGTCAGTAGCAGCATTCTTTTTCTGACCATGGGGGCCTTCAGTCTTTATTTTGTTTAGTTCTTCTATCAAAGCAGCCCTTTTCTCTGCTGTTTAAGGAGAAAAGAAAACCACTGAACTATATGATATTATGGTGATAATGTTCCAAGGCCTTGTTAAACATGCATGAAAATCTACAAATGAAAATTTTAGCTCTTAAACACTTACTTGCTACTAGAAGTAATCGCTCAGCCTCTGCTTCTGTCTGGGTTCCTTTTCCATGTTCTTCATCTGTACAACAGTTAAGTGCTTGACTTGCTTGATGGATTACAGTCTGCTGTAAGTTGATTTCATTGTTTAATACCTAGAAGATATTTTCAAAGAGAAATGTAATAAATTTGGAGCATATTCACTCTGTTTGCTTGAAACAGATGTGGGGTCAATTCAAAACTCAGTCTTTTAATGTGATATTGATTGAGACTATGCACTAAGTTAATAATGCAATGACACTAATTATGATAGACTTGTATGAATTCAAATGAATGTAGTTATGGCTATCTTCTCAAAATTAACCATGTGCTCAGTGGAACCACAATGTGAACTGTCTATAGGTAAAGTGACAGCCTGACTATTGAGGTTTCTAAAACAAATCAAGCCAATCTGTAAAATGTTGAAAATATGGAAAACAGAAAATTGTCATTTGATAAAGGGCTCTGCCCGAAACATGTTATGCACCTAAATAAACCTTTTTGGTAGTTCACTACCATCGTTCTGCTGTTTTCCCTACCTTCAACATTTTCACTATAAGGATATTGGTATTTGGCAGTACCGAAGGATCAGCTGATTTTCCTAGATAAGGAAATTTTGAAACACTATTCCAAGGAAGAAATTCGTATTGCAATCAGTAAAATGTTATTTGGCTTAATGAACTTGTCTCACTAAAGACATTTTAGAGTGGACTACCACTTTCAAATTGTTTATAAGGGAATAAAAATATGTTATGTTTTATAAGGGAATATAAGGTAGAAAAATTATTGTTTTGTTATGATTAAATAAAGAGAGAAGTGCCAATTAATGGCAGGGAAGAGAAAAAGTATGATGAACTAGTATCAAAGGGACTGGCGGTGGAATGATATAACTCAGTTATCTTTGGGAAATAGCATTTATTTGCTTAGATTATTCCAAAGCACCTTCATTTTTTGTTTGATGTTAACAGGCCTTGGAGATGCAGTTTTTCTATCATTCAATCTTGAGGCTACATCTTCCTTACGGACAATTGTTTGCACCACTGTTGGACGATCAGTTTCTTTAAGTCTTTGTGATCTGTAAGCATCAATGCTTTAAAAAGAGTAAAAAAATAAATAAATAAATTAAAAAAAAATAAAAAAAATTATTTTTATAAGAATAAATAAGCATGCCAGATAGCTTTTCTTTAAGTTAAAGCCAACTGTCCCATTGTTTATTGTGTACCTGTACAAAAGATTATGTTTTTCTTCTGGAGAATTAAAACTGTCCTTGGATTCTACACTGGGCGATTGTGATTTCTGAAACTTGCCAGACCTGGGACTATCAAAATCATCTCTCATCGATGCTGCTATATTGGAGGGGGTCAAAATAGCCTGTTCAACAAATGAAAACACAGAACAAAAATTGTAAGTTTTAATGAAAACTACTTGCAAGTATTGATATCACATGCACCCTATTTTAACAATCATACTGTGAGAGAAACAACATCACAGTACACATCACCTACCTCTGGACTTCCAACACCAACAGTCTCTGCTAAAGGAGTCAGTAAAGACATTGAGGAAATGTTTAGCGCATCCTCTTCTACATATTCAGTATTTTCTCCCTCCTCTTCACTTTCTACGTCATTATCATTTACTTGCTTTGTAAAGTGCTCAGTAACTTCCTCCTCTTCATTATTCTCTTCAAGAGCTTTGCTAAAAATGTTGGTTATTACTCCTGAACTGTTCATTTCCTCCATGTCTCCATCCACGTTCATCTCAATCTCATGCACCACATTCACTGGAAAGATAAAGTGTTGATTATGGAACAAAAATGTGAAGCAGCTTTGGTTTTTTAGCAGTGAAGTCTTATTTTAGTCTTGTTTGTCACAATATCAGTGTTTGAATTCTACAAAAGATTACATTTCATAACAATAGGTGTCCTTATCCCCTATATATTTTTTAGAAACATTTCAGAAATTTAAGACAGAAATGTTCATTTCACCTAATACTAAATGGTAGCATTACTTTAGGTTTTAAAAGGGGAACTTTAGGCTTGTTTAGTCTAGGGGTGATTAGGATGGGGAAGTTACTCAGGGATGAACCTTTTATGCTCCAATGTTGCACCTGCTCTGGAACTCAGAACCCTGCTCTGTTCACGATCTGATCTCTTTCTGCTGCTGGAAGCCGGTGAGTTCCCCTTCACTTCCAGTTCCTCCGAGTAGCAAAAATCTGCTACTACACATGCTCATTTAAGCAAAACTCAGAGAACCCTTTAAGTGAAGAGGAGCTCACTGGCTGTCAGCAGCAGAAGAGATCAGATTGCGAACAGAACAGGATTCTGAGTTCCAGAGCAGCAGCAGCAGCACTGAAACCTAAGTCCAAATTGTTGTGTATAGGTGCAAATAGCCAGATAAAGACAGTCGCAAAAGGCTGCTACTGTCGCAGTTGCATCTTTATAATGAGAATATTGTCGAAGTTGCAACTTTACTGTGGAAAAATTGTCATAATCTTAACTTTAAAAAATTGTCGCGACTTTACAATGGGGAAATTGTCCCGGATTTGCTATGGCAGGGGTCGGCAACCTTTTGGGCTGAGGGAGCCATATACATGCGGCTCTCTCAGCCCTTTTGAATCCAGAGCCGCTGACATCACATATCAATCCGGACTTGCGGTGACGTCAGTGGCTCCGGATTGGCTAGCAACCCGGAAGCGCCGAGAGAGCCTTCTCTCTACAGGGCTTGCCGGCAGACTGTAATGAGCGGTGCTTGCACCACTCGTTACAGTGAAAGAGCCAGATATGGTGATCAAAAGAGCCATATCTGGCTCAAGAGCCATAGATTGCAGACCCCTGTGTTATGGGAATCCGCTGTTTGAGAATTCAACAATCGAATTAAATGACCCCCTAACAGTTACATGATTCAAAAGAAGGAAACAGAACTCCCATTTAAGGTGCACACTAAAAAAGTATGTTCAATTTTATTGATAGACAAGACAATCAAAAAAATAGTGGGCAGAACATGAAAAACAGTAAAAACATTTAAAACAGGGATAACCATCCCTAAAAACAAAACAGAGCAGCTAGACCTCTCATCTGTATATTGTGACAATGTTAATGTAATGTATAGAAAACAAATACATGTTATATGTATAAAGGGTTACCGTCACTTTAAGTGTCGTCAAGGTATCAGAAGGAGAGTCTGGTCACACCCAAGGGATGATCTTAGTGTTACAGCCCAGGTTGAGCAAGGGAGGATTCCCATGGAGCAGTACAGGCTGAAGCCCCCCTCCCCCCGAACTAAACTGCAAACCAGAGGTCTAGCTGCTCTGTCTTGTTTTTAGGGATGGTTATCCCTGTTTTAAATGTTTTTACTGTTATTCATGTTCTGCCCACTATTTTTTAGATTGTCTTGTCTACCAATAAAATTGAACATACTTTTTTAGTGTGCACCTTAAATGGGAGTTCTGTTTCCTTCTTTTGAATCATATGCTTGAATTAACTCCTGTAGGTAGCACCTATGATTAATTGTTTAATCCATGAGTGCTCACCCCAAACCTTGTTTCTTAACCCCTAAGAGTTACATCCATGATTATCTTTCACCTCCCCCATCCTAATCACCCCTAGAATAAAAGAGCCTAAAGTTCCCCTTTAAAGACAGAGATGCAGCTGCAATAGGTATGGCCAACGGAATTTAGGTCTCATACTGATTTTTAAATGAAAGGGTCCATTTCCTTCTACATTAGAAAATGTCAAAAATTTTACTAAAATGATGCAGTCATTTGTAAAACAAAAACAGGAAAGGGTGTAAACCAATGTATGCTGTTGCTTGGTTGCTCAATCCCAATGGCTTGAGTATGTAAATCCTCTGTAGTAATGCTGTGCAGTTAAGAGAAGGGTGCTGTGAGCAAATAGCCTTTTTGAAACACGAAGTTCGTTGAAACTCTAGCACTCCCATGTGTAAAAACAAACAATTTTTATTCCATTTCAAGTAAAATCAGGATCCAGTAGTTAGGAGTATTTTAACGTGTTTCGCGCTATGGGCGCTCAATCATAGGTGCGGTGCCAATCACTAACAAGATATTTATAGTAAACTTACCGGAAGAGCCATGGTGTGAGCTGCCGTACCAGTGTAATGTATAAATCCATCTCCAATGCCTGTGAGTGCCGTAGGTATAAGTTATGCATGGTGTTCCCTTATCGTAACTAAGTAGCAGGGCCGCATAGTATCACATGTGATCACTATCATATTATTGTAAAGTAAACTTACAAAGTGTACTGCTGCTAAATCAGCAGTCATCTCACGATCAACAGCCAAGGATCATGAGATGAAAACTGTCGGTTGCCTCTAGCTTCTGCCCCCTGTATGTGATGTGTATCATGTGTACTGCTGCTAGATCAGTCAGGTAAGTTTGCTTTGAAGCAATAGTTCTGCTTTAAGATGAATTCAATAATTTTATCAAGTTTAATAAAGTGGTAAAGAAACCTGTTTTTTCCATAGATCCATTATCAGGTCCAGATTTTTCAGCAGATGTAGACTGCAGCGTTAGAATGTTTCCTGAAATGTGAACTTGCTCTGCCATGTTTGGTTGGGAAATGCCTTCAAGGTTTAAAAATTAAATAAAAAAAATACAAATTAAACATACATCTGTACTGTCCAACTGAAACCCAAATCATTGTAGTTACAATACAGCCAAATGTGGACAAGAACTTAAATTTCATTGGCAAAACTAAAAGACTTATAGTTGATGTGAAAAAAGATGGACAATGCTAGAACTGCAAAAAGATGAAACACTAGGTTATAAAAACTTTACTTGCTTTAACAAAAAATAAGAACACACACCTATACATCTACACACAATTCTAAATTATGAGAACAGTCAAAATAATTAAGTCATTTGCATTCAATTATTTCCATATTTGTCAATGAAGTAATACCGGTAGGTAGGAAGAGAAAAAACCTTTCCTCAGAATTGCCCCATTGGTGTAAAATATTTAAGGAACCATTGCATTTAGGTAATCTGTGCATTGGTGCATTTCATTAGAAGTGTAGCAACAGTGTAAATTTTACTAAGGCGTACATTACATTTAAGAACAACTACATTTCCAAGATTCTATTGATATTAAATTTTATTTTTTGTCATTTCACAAGTATTTTTTTGTATAATCTCACATCTTTTTGAAAATATTGTACATTTAGAGCAGAGAATGATCTTTATCTTGCAAAACAGACCAACTTGAGAGTACATTATTTAAACACACAAAAATATGAAATGAGGCGCATTTACAATTACTCACCTGATGTTGTCATGCCTAATGTAGCGTTACAGGGTTTAGGTCTATCTGTTCCTGAGTGAGAAGATACATCTGGTTTGGGTAGTTTGGGACTTGAGGATGCAGAGTGAATTGGTGCTTCCTATAACCAATGACAACTACTGGTAAAAAAAATTGTAATCTTATGTGTGAACAGTAACAAACATGCAAAAAAAGCTCAAAACTGCAGTTGATTAGCTGCATGCAGAGAGCATAACAGTGTTTAAGAAGAGGGATTTTGAAAAAAACTATGGTTTCAATCACTTTGATTAGGATAAAATAAATCATTTTGAATAATTGTGTATATGTCTCATGCACTGTCCACACCATGACTTTAAGTCTAACATCACGGTTTTAGAATTGTAATCATCAGATCAAACTAAAGCTGCAATTCTATGCAATTTTAATGCAATAGTGTTACACAAACAGTTGGATCCTACTAGTTGCATGAACATTACACCAGATTTCTCAGTCAATATCCATGCAACTTTGAAGATAAGTGTAAATGCAAATGACGTTACATGTAGGCAATTTGCAAGAAACTGTACTAGACAGTAAGTCCCATCACATGCCTGCACTTTCATGTCAGCTTATAAAAGCACGTTTTCAAGGAGCAAACTGATTTACCCAGATCAAATTTTGTGTTTCTTAATGTTCCATTTCAGGATTAAATTGCTCTAGATATAACATTTCATAAAAAGTTTCCCCTCTTATAGAAGTAAAGAGGTACATCTGATGTACTATTTAAATTATGTGTGCCTTAAGCACTGGCAGAAAAAAATTAATCTAAATCAAAGTTACACTATGCACCTCTTGCTGCTTGGCTTTGCACAGTTTATCCTTCTCTGAAGCCCAAACACCAGTACGGTCATATCGTCCCCTGAGTGCTTCAAGCTCTTTCTCACGTTCCTATTTAAAGCAGAAATAAATGTAATAAGAAAAAAGGCCTATACCTGCTGTATGCTGATGCTGTGAGACCATGAATATTAACTAGTAGAACACAGTGTACCTTTTTTTGCTGCTGAGCTAAGTTAGCAGCACTGGATACATCATTCTGCTTGAGTAGTCTTTCTTGTATGCTTTTTGTATTTGGTGTCAAAAGAGCTGTTCTTTGGCCAAGATTTGATGCTGCTGGACTACGCTCCTGACATTTTTCACCAAAACGCTCCAGGAAAGATTTTACTCCTGGTCCTCCTGAAATACAGTGTCTGTCTTAGTGCATTGCAGGTCACAGTCACAATAATAAGCTTGAGTGCATCTTTAAAACTGGTGTGATCTATATAGTATAAACTGCAAGTACATACAATTCCTTTTTAAGGCTAGGGCCAAGCCTCCATTTTCCTGCATGTAGTTAAATCTGTGACAAAATGCCAGTAAATTGTGTGTCCATATTAGTCTATAGGGACCCATGTCCAAGATAGCTTACAGCGCCAAAACGCCTATGGATCTACTCTGTAAAATGTGCCATGACAATGCGCAATACTGTTTCCTACGGACTTTAATTGGAAAAAGTTTTGTCGCAGGTGTAAGCTTAGACTAACAGTTTTATAAGCTCAAGCTTTACTCCAATAAGCTCATCATGTTGCACACCTGAAAAATATAGTTTGTTTATAGAGCCACAGCCTACAGCAGGATATAGAAAGTCTAACTAAGTCAGGAATGCAGTGTTAAGAAGGAGCAGACACATTAAAGTACTAAAACTAGTACAGAGAATAATTTGATCTGACTTAACAACAACACTCACATTATTTTAAATAAACAGGAACTACTTTCTTGTATAGAAAACAATTGAGCAGAGCTTCACATTGCTCTTTTTTGGATCCTAAAGTTTTGAACCACCCAATTAGCAATACCATTAAAAGCTTGCTGCCACCTGCATTATTTTATATATGAGCTTGTCAGCTATTAGCCTGTTTCATTGGGTAGCTTGTTGCCACAGAGCTTTCCATATATCTTTAGGCTTGTCCTATACCAGTTTAATTCAGTGGCTGTTAAATAGTCAGTAAATGTAACTCATTTGACTGGCAGTAATTGGTTGCTTGGGTGAAGACTACATACAGCCAGAGACTGGCTATTTGCACAAGCAAAAAGTAGTCTTGATCAAAAATATGGTATGGTTAGGAATGCAAATTTATCTCAGTAGTACTATTTGTTTTCTTGCGTTGAAATTAAATTAGGTTTATTGTTTACCTGGTGTTGCCACCTTGTCTTTCTGTACAGGGGTGGTTTTATTTAATCCCTCCCTTACTCCAACTGTAAAGATTTTTGAAGTCGGCCTCTCTGCTTTGTGTGGGCTAAGATTAGCAGCTGTGGATTTCAATAATCTGGATGTTGGCAGTTCATTTTCATTACGCTTTGGACTTGCTGCAAAAGATGAAATATTTGCCTTGTCTTTGATGTTGGCTGAGGCAGCATAAGAACTTGAAGTTTTTTCAGCAGGTAAAACACTTTCCTATGAAACAAATGAAGACAAAATAATTTAAAAAAGTAAAAAGTCAAAATATTAATTTCATATCCCCAAAACAAGCACTTACTATATACAATTTTCCTTTTTTGTGCTGCTATTAATTAAGAAGTAACTTTCACTGTTAAAGGGAAAGTAAAATGTGTTAATTTTGAGTTCCCATAACTCACGTGGGAATATACAGCAGGAAGAGCCAGATTTACATACTTATCAGTATATACCAATGCCAGACACATATATCCTAATCTCTTAATGACAATATGCATCATCCATTGTTTTACTTTGTCAGCCATTAATAAAAACACCTTTTCTTCCAAAACCATAACACTGAACAAGTATTATAAAACAAATTACATATAAAATGTTAATTAGCACTTGACAAATGATTAGCATTATAAGCATGTACCTTACATATAATGCTTAGTATATGAACTTAGAGACAGTGGAGCCCTCCGTCAATAAATACCTGGGCCCAAAGTTGTTACAATAGACTCGCAGAACTATAAATTTGGTCAGCCTTCTACCCTTAAAGTGCACCTGTCACCTCAAAACTCTAATACTAATTTAGGTTGTACTAATGAAATAAACATTTTTGTAAATATATATGTATTTTAAAAAATGTACCTTTAAACAGCGTTTCTGTCATCTTCCCTGTCAGCCTGCCTTTTCTTTCCCCAGTCGGGTGGGCAGGGCTAAATGATTGATATTAGAGCTCATCCAATCAGATCCCTGCTAGATCATGATTTAAGGGATCTGATTGGAGGAGCTATAACGTCAGTCATTGTTTAGTCTTGCCCACTCAAACTCAGGAAAGAAGAGGCAGGCTGATAGGGAAAATAAAAGATAGAAACACTGTATAAAGGTACTTTTTTTTTTTTTTTAAATAAATATATATTTACAAAAACGTTTATTTAATTAGTAGAACCTCAATTAGTATTAGTTTTGAGGTGACAGGTGCACTTTAATATGGGTTCTAGTGTAGCACAGTCCTGTTTTGTAATTGCATATATTTACAAACAGGAAATCAGTAAACTGGTTAATTCTTCTATATTCACCACCCCTACATATCTTGTAAATGTTAAAACTGCACTAGTCAAACAAATAATATGGGAAGGTGGGGGAGGCAGAAGATTGTTTAAGCAGAATGGAACTGCATTTAACAGCTTCAAGACTTGTGCACTTACTACATGTACAATAAACTGTGCTACTTTGTTCTCCAATATATGGGAATTATATATTTTCACAGTTTCTAATTGCAGCATGTGATAAAGATATGTTTTTAAATCTCAGGAAGTTAAAAACATAATGTATTACATACACAAAATAGCCAAAGCATTTCTTTCTTTTTTTCTTGTACTACTTTGTGTTTTAAAGTATATTTCCACAGAAGTTTTCATATAAGCAATAGCTTCTCTAAAATAATAAATATAAATAATTTCAATAAGCATCTCATAAAA
>WMED01018981.1:0-12553 GCA_019650415.1 Pipa parva | reverse complement strand
GTCCGAAGTGAAGCGAACACTCCGCACCTCACTTTGGACTATCCTGAATTCCCCCCTTAAACTCTGCATCCTGCTTAAATGGCCGCAACATTAAACCCCTCCCCTTTAAACTTCTAATACGGAGAATTCTAGCTATATTCTAATTGCCTATTTAGCACAAGATTTCCAGATGTCTGCTTGGTACATCATTTGTTATTAAAAAGAAAAAAAGAAATCCATTTTAAAAAAAACTTAATTTCTGCAAAATGCCTCAAGACAAGAAAAAAAAACAAAAACTACAGTTAGTTTTTGTCTATGGGTAATTCTTAAGTGGGGGGAGAGGGGAAATACCAATCATCTTCATCACTCCACGGCTGACTGCAGCATCACGATCCTCTTATTGTTCACGCATCACTTTTCAAAATCGCCAAAAAGGAAACCAGAAACTGGCGCTGGAACAGAGAAAAGAAGATCGGCTCTATCTTGAAGCAGGAGGTTAATGGTAATTATTTCCCCCTCCCTCCTTAATAATCTCCCCTAGACAAAAACAAGGTTAGATCTCTTTTAAGGGGAGAGTTTTCATGTAATGAATAAAATTCTGGAAGGCTGAAGAATGTCTATCTTGTATTTATATGTGCAAGGATTTTTAAGAACCAGTAATGTCAATGGTTTTTAAAGTAGAGGTCTGAAGATTTGATGATTGATTGCATTTGGGGTGAAGAGAGGAGAAAGGAGTTATGAATAGAATATAAGGCAGTGAACCGTTGTTTATATAGGTATTGTTTACAGGTACTGATTGAAGCAGTTTTAGGTAAGGAGGAAAGCCAAGAATTCCAAGGTGTGGAACATAGTGGACATTAGGCTGTGGATTAGATTCTACAGTTAAAATACAGGAAGGAAAGATGTAGATTAGTTTTCCTAAGAGTGCATGCCTGGCAACTGGGGTTACTAAGGTAAGGAGGTCCGTATCCTTCCAGAAATCGTGTTAGTTTTAGGGCCATGATTTGTGAAATAGCTTCAAAGCAGAAGTAGCAATATGCAAAATAGAACTGATATTTGCAAGGCAAGAATATTGCTATTTCCAATTTAAATATCACCTTTTTTTATGTTAAAGGTACCAATCTCGAGGCTTTAATAACAAGCACAAAAGCACCAGATAGCGCAGCGTATATAGCACTTGTCATCTCTAACAAAGCTGGAGTGGGAGGATTAAAGAAGGCGGAAAGTGCCGGAATTCCCACAGTGGTGAGCTGTATTGCCAAATAATGCAACTCAAACCTTCAGGGGCTTATTCATCAAAGTGAGAATTCAACAGTCAAAAAGGCTTCTCGTCACGTCAGGTCACTGCTCTAGTTGCAAATTCTCTACTCCTTATTCACTAAGCTGAAGATTCCCATAGTGATGAAGCAGACAGCGTTGGACGCGGCTTATTGTGTAGTGCAGTGCGGAGCCCTACCAACAACTCCCTAATTCACCAATTTGATCTGGCGAAGTTTAACTGACGAATTTGACATGGTATGCCTTGCTGAAATCGTTTTTTTGACAGACTACAATGCTTGATAAATAGGTTAATTACCTATGCACACAAAGTGATACAAAGAGCTCTCTGTAAGTCTGCAAATGTCGTAAGTGTTCAAATTGGTTGCAGATTTATCACATTGCAGAAGTTGATGAATACACAAAATCAGGAAGTGGCGAATGGACGTGAATTCTGACCTTTACGCGACTGTTCGTACTTTCATGAATAAGCCCCTAAATGTTCGATTAGTCATTGATATTTGCTGCCTTGTCTAAAAAAAAACCAGAGCAGTGATACTTGTTTCCTACTTGTCTTCCTGCCTTAGGTCATAGACCACAAGCAATATGGCAGTCGTTTGGAGTTTGACAACGCTGTAGATAAAGTCCTTGAGGAGTTCTCTGTTCAGTTTATCTGCCTTGCAGGATTCATGAGGATTTTATCTGGACCTTTTGTGAGAAAATGGGAAGGTAAATACTGTACAGAAGAGTTAATCCTCCTATGTATGTCCGTGACTGTAAAGCAAGTGATGTGACTGATTTCCTACTATCTTCCTGCAGGGAAGGTCCTTAATGTGCACCCGTCTCTCTTGCCCTCATTTAAAGGAGCAAATGCACATAAGCTAGTACTTGAAGCAGGAGTGAGGGTTACAGGTTGCACCGTGCACTTTGTAGCTGTGAGTATCGGAATTATTTCGGGTTTTTGGGTTTCACATGTAGTTTCCCATATCCGCAGATTTATCCCAACAACACATTTTTGTATTGCAGGAGGAGGTGGATGCAGGGGCCATAGTGTTCCAAGAACCTGTTCCTGTGGAGCTGGGTGACACAGAGGAGACCTTGTCAGAGAGGGTTAAGAAGGCCGAGCACAAAGCCTTCCCTGCAGCACTACAACTTGTAGCTAGTGGTGCAGTGAAGCTGGGAGCAGATGGCAAGCTGTCCTGGAATTCATCAAAGAATGACTAGTAAGGCTCTCAATAATACTGTGTAAGGGCAAGAGGAAGATAAGTAGACTCGTCTTTTCTTTTTTTAGATTTTTCAAGTTGTATCATTGTAAAATTTCTGAGATTATTTCCCCTTTCACAGTTGCAAGAAGTAAATGTGCGGACATAATAAATTTACTCCATTAGTGTAAGAAATATAGCCAAAAGGCTAACTGCTTTACCATGTGTTCAATATCAGCACTTTCATTTGCTGCTTATTTTAGTTGAGGTCCATTAATTTCACTTAAATACAAAAGCAGGAATTTACAACAATGTTAAGTATAGTTGGAACTTTAAAAGAAAAATGTTCGTATGCGTTCAGCTTTCTCTGCTAAATTTTACCTGCACTGCGCAAGTTCTTCAGTACCATTTAACTTAGTCAGGTTGATATCATGTGGTCAGTTAAGAATGGACCCAGTGCATCATTTGCTTCATTTAGTGGCCTAGACAGTAGCTTGTTTATATACAGTGTATATATATATATGTATATATATATGTATATAAATACAGACATTACAGTTGCTTTCGTTATATTTTGAGCACAAATGCCATTTAATATATTTCCCGTAAATGTGAATGTCATAATATATTCAAGTATGTATGAATATACATGTTTGACATTCTTGATTATTTTATGCTATCATCTTTAGATTTTGTCTGTAAATTATCATTCTTTTTAGTTACTTATTCTATTCTCTTCTTCCACAGAGATTTATCGGTACCAGCTTTTAGAATCTTTGCATTATTAGACTAATGTCCGTGATGGAATGCCTGCAATTAAACAAGAGGGGGACTCGTATGAAAGTGTTCTCCAGTCAAGCTTACTCAACAACCGTTTGTCCAGTGCCAGGCCATAGAACCTTAATAGTAATGTCAGCCGGAGAAGTGCTGTCGCTTGTGGTTTTCCAAGTCGACAGACCACCTTCTGGTGGTTCCCTATAGACATTACTAGCACTGTACCATACCACTTGAATGACCACTGGAGTGAAATATTCAGTGGTAAAACACTTTTTTATTTACTTTCAAGTGGCACCGCTGTGTTACCAATATGGGGGACCTTCAATATGTGGTCTGGCTGCTCAGATAACTATAAGCATTACCCTAAAGACCACTGTATATTATAATATTTTGCTTAAATACTCCTTGGCAATTGGTCATTTATTTCTTATGACAAACTTACTAGTCTTTAAGATAAATCTAATACCCAAGACCCTTAAGACCTTGAGTTGGGCACTTCTGCCTAAGAGAACTGTTTTCTGTATAACAGCAGTGTAAGAATAATTAGTCCACTGCTATGCATATGTTATAATTGTAAAACAGGGTAGACACTTTCATACTGCTGCAACAATAGCTTTGGTGCTGGGCTCTTTGGTACTGGGCCCTTTGGTACATGACCACATCAAAATCAGCAGCTCCAGAAAGGTAAAAGACTGTGTATGCTGGAAATATCCTTTTTCAGACCATTGTAGTGCATAAAGTTAATTTGTACCTGCCACCATAATGGTCTAATAAAAGGATATATCCGGCATTTTCTGTGTGGAACGGTCTTTTAACTTCCTGAAGATCCTAACAAATCAGTCTTTATTAGAATTTAAAATTTGTTAAAGGTTTTGTAAGAAACCAGCGCTTGGTGATTTAGCATCCAAATGTATATAACATTAAAATACACCGCACCCTTTTCCCGACACACCAAAATAATTCTTTCCCAGCAGCACCAAGCAAATAACATTCCAATGATACCTCAAGTCAATGTCTTTGTTGCCTACCCATAATCCTAGCCCTGTATAGTCTGATACATTGCACATTCATTTGTAGGTGACAACTTGACCCTGCTGTGTAGTGTCATTTTGACTTTGGCTAAGCCTCTCCTGCTGGTTTCTTGACACTAGATATTTTTGTTCACTGCAAGTAACACTGGGTTGTAACAAAATAACCCCAGACAATATTTACATGTTTATGTCTCCTCTACCTGACCATTTCTATCAGGACAAACCCAGGCTATGTTTTTCTTTTCTGCTTCAATTTACACATTTGTGTAATAAATAAGAGTGGCTTATTGCAGTAAGGCTATATGCTAACAAGATCAAGGGTACTTAACAAGCCTGCTTCCTTATCAGACTCCTTGTATCTATACAACTAGCAGTATACACAATTCTCTTCTTTTGTCGGCTAACTCCTGTTAATCATTTCTCTTGTCTCTATGTCTTTAGTTATATTTTATTTGTATGGTGGTAATAATCTATAAGAGAAGAAGTCCTGTTCATAGTGATTAATTTGCTTTAGTGCAGGACTTGGCCAAGGCTGTACAGTTTTGTTCTGTTTAATTATGTCTTGTCTAACAGCTTTGTTTTTCTTGAGTGAATAGAAAGGGTGTAAAAGGTCTAATATGTATTCTGCACTTAGTCATTTTCCAGTCCTTGTGCCTTACGTAACATGTTGAGCTGCACATCCACTAGAAGGTACCATAGGAGACCTCTATTAAGGTAGCTTTAAATCTTTTACAAACCAGGAGACTGTAGAATACACCCGGAGCGGCTTTGCATATGCAAATCTTTAGTGCCACTTTGTTTTATACTATGTTTATACTGATCTATTTTCTACTGATCTTTCCTCATTTTAGCTTGTATCTTCGACAGTTTAAATGCTCATTATGCTTGCACACAGTATCCTCCTTGTTTCCCTATTATCAAAGCAATGCCAGATAGTAAAGCAGGTACAGCAAAAACACATACCCCCTGCAGTAGATTGTCAGATAACCTGCACGGAGGTAAATAATGATAAATGCCATCCTTGGCATTTGCACAAGTTATCAACCAGGAAAAGAAAGTTCCACTACTGACGTAAACACAACACAGAAACCCACATTTTACTGCTGTAATTAACATTGTTTAATAAGATTGTATAGTCACTTTTATGAAATTTATTGTTTGCCTCTGAAGCATTGAATATGTTGTACCAACACAATCACAACATTTTGTGTAGTTTAAAAAATAAATAGAAATAACATTTAATCAAACAGCATGCCAAGCGAGGCAATACAGAAAACCAGCTCTCTGCATTTTCTGATATAAACAGAGCTGTGTAGTTACCCTTTAACTCTCCCCTAAATACAGCAAAGCTAAAATACAAAGCAAATGTTTACCCATAGTTACTCGTTCATTAGACTGAATCATACTAAAGATGGATCCACACTATAAACCCTGAATTGTTTAGGATGCGGAATCTCCACATTGCATACCGTGCTGGTCCTGTTTTTGGCTGAAGGTCACAGGCACAAATCTCTCCTGAGATGTCTCACCTACAGCTTGTTGTCTTTTTTTTTTAAACTATTAGCATTGTTTGACTTGTCATGACCTCAACCAAAGAGAATACTGCAGGAAACAATATCCATGTAGCTGTAGCAGATGACAATCTGTTTTATGAATTTTTTTTGTTGATTAGATTCCAATTAAGAAATCTGTCAATTTCATATCCATGTTACAGAGAATTTAACAAACAATAGCAATATAGCAATGACCTCTCCAATCCCCCAAGTAAAAAAGTGCACAGTCAATCAGGTGCTCAGGAAGGAGACAGACGACTGAAAAATATACCATGCAATGTTAACAAACCTCCGGCACTCCAAATGAAGTTAAAAAATAGTTTCCTTTATTGAGTCAACATTAAAAGCAGAGACAGCACCTACGCGTTTTGTGCGTTAGGCACTTAATCATGGTGTGTGCGGCTCTCTCTGCGTATGCACACTATGATTAAGTGCCTAACGCACGAAATGCGTAGGTACTGTCTCTGCTTTTAAGGATTCTGCTTTTAATGTTCGCTCAATAAAGGAAACTATTTTTTAACTTCATTTGGAGTGCAAGAGGTTTTTTAACATTACAGAGAATTTAACACCATCAAACTCCCAGCCTGTTCCCTTTAGTATCTAAAGTGATGTTGGCTTTCATAAAGTCCCAAGTTTTTCCCACAATGCATTTGCACCATCCTTTCACCTTTAGATCCTAATGTTGCATTCCAATTGTTACCTGTTATGACATGGCTTATTGTTCTCAATAAACAAATGTCTCTGATATTAGAATTTTTTTTGTTTGTTTGATTTTTTTAGTGAACTCAAAGATTTTTCATATCAAATACTTTTTTTAATATTCTTTCTAATAGCTAGAAATTAAATGAAGTCTCCCCAGTTACTGCCGAAAATCACATGTAACATAATGGAAGATTGTGGACATATTTTTGTTTGTGGTGTTGTCGCTGGGAATGGGAATTCGTTTTTAATTGAATTGTATGATGTACAAAACACTGAACATAGCTATTGACATGCTACGACTTTCTTGTAGACAAACAAATGTTTCTAATGAAAGAACAGGTTATTTCTTTGCAGGAGACATTTCTCTTTAAAAGGGACATTAAGCTTATGATATTTGCACTTGCCTTACCAGCAATATTTAGGGCTTACCTGAAACGGCAAGGACCATCCATGCTGCAGGCACGGAATAGCTGTGTTTTACTTTAAAATATCTACCAATCTAAGTTCCAGACTTGATTCTGATCAGCAAATGGCCAGGGGACTCCTCTACCCTCCCAGATGAGAAACTTTCTAAATGAAAGTAGACTTTTTTTATTAATCAGCCTATGAGAAGCCAGGGGTAATCTGAAGCAAACAGCAAAAGCGATTGGTGGAAATCTGTTAAACTGCCTGCTTTCCCATTGTCCTGTCAGCTAACTCCAAGTGGAGTTGGAAGGGTAGAGCCAGAGGGAAACCAGCATTGTGGCTTCTCCAGTCTATGGGGGATCTAATTAGAGCATCTGCATTCTACGCTTCCCCCTGTCATGTTGCTATGTAAATGCAAAGAAAAAAGGGTAACAGCCACAGGCATCTGTAGTTTTGAGCCAAAAGCTTTAAAGGTCACCTTATATTACCCTTTCTTGCCATGAGCTGATTAGTAGTGGACTTGGCAGGTCTGCTTGAATTTCTCAGTTCTCTAGAATTAGTGCTGTTTTAATGCGTTCTTTAGCATAGTCGGCAGTCAAGATCTTTATTTTTAGATGTCTAAAAATATACACTTCTTGTTTGAGTAAAGGTCTACGCCACCGTAAGGTGTATAAATACTGCTGCTTGGAGATACCTGCAAATATTGTTCTCTTAAAGAGAGTTTTCTTTTTACAACGTACGTTCTGTTTGTGTAGGCTTTACGTTCTCTGATTCTTTTTCGTTTTATTAAGTGCTTCTGTTACTGTGGCTTTTAGCTCTTTATGAGCATCACTACATTTTTGAAAAACAGAACGGGTTGTTTTTGTTCCACAGAGTAAGCTATAGCAATGAAACAGTTTTTTATTTCACTGTGCGCTAGGTGATGGTGTCCTCAAGAGAAGATTATAGGTAAGAACCAGAAAACAAAACTAACAACATATTATCTGATCTTTTTTTTTTTCTAAATTGCATTATATTTAGGAGTTTGTTCCTTGACAAGATGCAGCCGAGATTCATTACATAATCTAATAACTTATATAAACCTCATCCTCCTATTATAGTGGCAATTACAAGCTGGTAGAATAATGTTATGTAATAAGATTCATGCTCTGGACAACTGAAAGTCATACACAGGAGAATGTTAGTCAAAACAAGCCAGTGTTCCTGATGAACAGAATTATATACACAGGCAAACCCTCAATCTAAGTAATGCCAGCAAACTGATCCATCCACTCCCAAGTGCAAGATTCCACTACATACTAAATAAATGGACTTTGTTATTGCCAGTGATTTGGCTTCTTCCAGTTGTTCCATTAGTGACATTTCTGTGTCCTTCTCTTCTGCTGTAAATGTCTCCTGGAGAATTACTGGTCCAGGGGTTACTTCAGCCTACATAAACAAAACGTGACACACTTAATGAAGAATTACTTTTTTTCTTGTTGGATTTTTTTTTCCCCAATAAGATCTGGTCATTCAGTTTCTTGCCAGTGCTAACCAAACTGCTTATTCAGTGACTTCATCACGGTCAACTGATGATTGTGCCCATACTTACAGTTAACTGTTGACCAGACTTTCACACTGGCTAGTGTGAAAGAAATGTAAATTCTTTCAATTTCACAAACTAATGAGAAGAAAAGGAAAATATTAGCTCCTATAAGGCCTGCCCACACTCCTAAACCAAGGTGGGCAGAGAGATACTCTTGGATTTATAACCTTCAGTTTTCAGTAGCCAAAAGCCTCAACCTGTGTTAGGTTACTTGTGCTAGTGTTATAATCTACAGCTAGAAAGCCACAAGCCCAAATTGTGAAGCAACAATTTATTAAAATAAAATAACTCATGCAGTGAAGATGTGCGGTTAGCATGGAACTTACCAGCATAAAACAGATGGTGCAGCCGTGCACTCCTAATGTTTGAGGCTGAAGCTGTTCTGTTTTCCTGGATGTTAATAGTGTTGGGTATAGATTTAGTATGTTCCCTTTAAATAAATAAAAAAAAGTGGTGGGAGAGAGAATTTGTAGCGCACAATTGTGACGTGTACAAAATAAAACTCTTAATACATTAAATCTTAATTAAAAAAAAAAAAAAAGGAAGACTCTCTTCTTTGCATTCTTCAACCCACTGTATTGTCTGCATTTTCTCCTTTACCTTTCCATTTATCTAGAAAGTGATTTGAAACTTTTCTTTCCAACCCAGCAAGGCAGATGAGCTCAATGGAAAATTCCTTCAGAACATTGCTGATGGTGGCCTCAAATTCAGAATGGCATCTGCACAAGGTGTGGTCAATGACCTGCAGAGACAAGGGGAATGATCTTACTTTATGTCAGCGTTTCCCAAACTTAATTTTCTGTGGCCCAGATATTTTTGTTCTTATTCTTCGTGACCCACTTAGTAAGGGACTTCGCGCACGGCACCGCTCATGAATATTTATGAGCCGGCTACTTCATGATGCAACACGCATTGTACGCCTTAAAACTAGTAACTAGTTTTAAGGCATATAATGCGTGTTGCGTCATGAAGTAGCCGCCTCATGAATATTCATGAGCGGTGCCGTGCGCGAAGTCCATTACTAGCTTTCAGTCATGAAAACCCATACACGCTCTCGTGACCCAGCATTTTGCTTTCTTGGCCCGGTACCAGCTCGCGACCCACCATTTGGGAAATGCTGCTTTATGTGACTGCTAATACTTTTATTAGGTTTTCCAAGTATTTGAAGCAAATCCGGTCTCGATATTTTTTTTAGTTATGGAATACATTTTGTCTGCTCGTTCTTTTATTGTGTCTGTAAAGGCTCTCCCCAGTTAGACCTGATCTTATTTACTTCATGTGGTTAAAACACACCCAGATATATGGAAACCTTCATTTATACAGTTGTTTGTGCCTGTGATAAAACAATCTATTAAGGCAAAACATGGACTGGGGTAACTTTATGGCATCAAAAGTCTAATTTAATATTTAGTCAGATATGTAGTTACTGTAGATCACCGGCATTGTGACATCTGGCCTACATAAGGAGTTTTTCCACGTGATCAACATTGTAAAGGGTGTGAAAAAAGTCTAATTTGGATTGGAATGGCAGTTAATCTTACATAAAAAAATATTCTGGTCAAATTTCAATTCCTGACTTACATTAGTCTGAATTTGTTTTATTTTCTTGTATTTGCAGACCTCTTTTATCAAACCCCTTGCCTAGTCCTGTTGTTTCCTATGGAACTTTAGATGAAACGCACGTGATGTGCCCCAATTTGGCAGCAGCCAACAAAGTGCGAGGCAAAAAAGAAAAGAAGGAATTCAAGTTTAAAGATGACATTTTTCACATGTGCTATATAGGAATTAACCGCCATACTAATCCAAATAGTCATTTTATTTTTTTCTGGTTTTACTGCAACTTTAATTATACAAGTAGTAAATACACTTAGCAGTCGGAAGAAGAAGAAAACGTACTCTTGTAGGGATCCCAGCACCGGCAGCCCTCCTTAGTTCCCAAGATGCCTTATTGCATATCACTAGGGATAACTGTACACAGCTTCCAGGCTGCCTTGTAAACTGTATAAGATGCTTTAGTTTGGTACCTGAAAAACAAATATTTTAAGCCCTTCCTTTCAATTCCAATTAAACACATATGCATTGCTACAGTTAATAGGTTAGCTCAATGGTACCCTTTCCTTTTAAAAGATGGCAGTTATCCTACAATCATACCGTAGTTCAAAACTAAAAGTTTCCAAAAAATAAAGAAAATGCATCACTGCACAATTAAGGGGGTCATTGGCTAAAGTGAGAATTCGACTGCTGAATTCTCAGACAGTGGATTCCCATAGCAATTCCATGTCCGCTACAATATTCCCATAGTAAAGTCACGACTATGACACAAGCAGTCTATTGCGACTGCCTTTAGCCTGCAAATTCACACCTTTAAGCAACAATTTGGACTTCAGCCAATAACCCCAAGAGAACGCATAATGTTTTAACGGTACAGTGTGTGCTTGAAGCCATGAATGTTAATGGATCTTATAAATCCATTGGGTAATGGAGGAATACTACTTCCTGTTCAATTATGCCTTCCATGCAATGGGAAGAACCATATGGGGTCAACATTATCTACATTTAAAGTATTAAAAAAGCATGATATTTTACCCCCTCAGGTTAATGCCCTTTAATTAAAGTGAAATCCAAAAAAACTCAAGATGCTCAACTGTATATTAGTAGGAGATAAACCCCATTTATTGCAGTGTAAAAAAAAAAAATCACAACATATTGGGTGGCCTCGCCCCATCATCATTAATTAAAGTGTCCACTGGCTGAAAATGTAACAAAAACAGAAGTCATAATGCACCTTGGCAAGTAACGTGAATATACTGATGTGATGGAAAGGGAACGCAATGAACAGGAAATAATGTTATATTACAAATACTGCTGTTTGATAAACACTGTAGTTATTTGGGGATTGCATTTTTATTTTACCATATGAAGAGTAGTAAATGTAAATTTGAAGGCACTTGGGCCGGATAAGCTGTTGTTGATCTTGCCTGGGCTGGAGATTAAAACTGCAACCTTTTTGCCATTGCTGGATGATTGGTGAGTAGGTACGTTCTTCAGTAACTGGAAATCATTCAGCCTCATGGCTTCCAACAGATGCACAACTTTCACAGGCGGGTGATCTACAGATAACGGGTAAAGATTAATACCGACTGCAACAAAAATCTGTATCTGATTGTAAACCCCAAAATAACAGCCATTTACTGAACAATCTGGGTGAGAGAAAGAGAAAGTGAGAAGCCCACAGAGTACCATATATATATATATATATACATACACACACACACACACACACACAATTATGCATATACATGTATAATTTGTTACTTCAGTTAGATTATATGGGTGAAATTTTAATTTCCATAATAATTAGAACATTAACAGTTTTATTGAGAAATATGGCGGTCTGCCACTGAACATTTAAAAAGAAAAAGAGAAACTAAACCTTTGCTTTATTTAGGAGATATTTGCCCTGCTTTAAAGTGGAATACAAAAGATAATGTGAATATTTATCAAAGAGTGAAAATTTATTTCTACTACAAAAAAAATCTATATATATTTTCACCTATTTACTGAAATCTAATTGGAAAAGATTAGAGCAATAAAATACATTTTAAAAAAAAGGATATAAAAAAAGCTTTTATTTAAAACTTATTTTCATTTAAATTTCACCCCTTCTGCAGAATCACATTGCTTTGGCGAACTCTGAGAAACCAAGAAAATAACCTGGAAAATAATGGATAAGAAAATCCAATTTTAATTAAAAAAAATCAATTAGTTGAAAATTTAATAGGAAGCAAAATAGGATTCAAACAAAGAGAAAAAGTGCTGTCCGTTTCAGAAAAATGAGCCAATATATAAAATCTGCTGGGACGGTTATGTGAAAAAATATATTTCCCTTTAATAAAATGTTTTTTTGTTTTTTTTTTTAATATTTGAAATTTTTTATTGGTTCAACAAATATGATCACACAACATATTCTTAAGTACTTACAAGAATATACATCAAGAACATAAAATTGTAGTAGGTACATTTTGTAGTATTTGAACATGTTTCAAACTTGTACACACATCA
>WMED01018980.1:0-12553 GCA_019650415.1 Pipa parva | reverse complement strand
GTTTGTCAGTTTATTAAACAGTCTATTTAACTCTCTATCTATATGTCTATCTATGTACCTATCATGTCTGTGCATCACACATTTATATAGTTCAAATTCACTGAGAAAGCAAAAGTATAATTTTTTTTTTCGACTTAAATCTTTATAATTGCTGCTAAGTACGAGTATTATATACTTCTTATCTCAGAAGTCCCAGCTCTGAAATTTAAATGTTGCTTGCATTGTGCACAAAGAACTAAGGCCTTCAGGGGAAAAATGAAATATTGTATTCCTCTAGAAAGATTTACTTTCAATACCTGATGGGATGTCATATGGCAAAGGAGCCGAGAAAGAGAAAATAGTAAAAAAAAAAAAAAATCGACACAAACTGGCAAAACATAGAGACAGTTCAACTCAGGGCAAAGTGAAAACAATTTTGTAAACAAAAAAATAAAATAGAAATTCTAATCCCAGAAGCAGCAGACTATGGGGAGGTGCCCCATACTGCTTGCAAATTCTTTGCAACACTGGCGTTTGAAGAATTTATAGAAAATTATATTTTGCAATATATAATTAGTGGTATTTCAAAGCACAAGTCAAATATAGATGGTGCAGATAGCCTTTCTGTATTTTTCTTATTCAGCTATATGTAGTACACATACATGCATAGACACATTCATGCACAGATAGACACATTCATGCACAGATAGACACATACATGCACAGATAGACACATTCATGCACAGATAGACACATACATGCACAGACAGACACATTCATGCACAGATAGACACATTCATGCACAGATAGACACATACATGCACAGATAAAAACATTCATGCACAGATAGACACATACATGCACAGATAAAAACATTCATGCACAAATAGACACATTCATGCACACATAGACACATACATGTACAGATAGACACATTCATGCACAGATAGACATATTCATGCACAGATACACACATTCATGTACAGATAGACACATTCATACATCTACTGGAGATGGACATAAAATTTAAAAAAAAGGACCTAAATATTTTTAATTCACAAATAAAGCACAGATTGTGTTAACCTAACATGGAATATTTAAGTTTGATTTGTTAAATGTGGTGAAATATTTGAAATATATCGATTTTTCTGTTTTCTGCAATTTATATTATATCAATTTGTTTTCACCCGCTTTAGACTGGTGAAAACCCATTATTCCTTATGAAGTAGGTCCAGCTATTTTGCCACAGTCAGATGAGTTTTAGCGCTGAAATAGGCTTGATATTGATTGTAAATGAAAGGAGAAATACATTGAATTCACGTCAATCTGTTTCATTATTGTAAAAAAAAAAAAATTATTGGTGCTTTATAAATGTGTGTTGATAAATATGTCTGTTGATTTAATTCTTTGTCAGTTGATTAAAGCACTTGATTTGCAGGACTCAGGACTCAACCACCTGCATCTCTCCTACTTCAAATTAAGGTGGTCAGTTTGGAATCTGACGTCAGCAACTTGATCCTAGGAGTTGAGAATTCTGAATCAATAGATTAGAAAGAAACAGGTAGGGCAGCCTCTCAATAAAATTGCACACCTGGAAGTTTCTGATTCGTTATTCAGAATTATCAGTCTTTTTCTCAATTCCTTGGTTTAAGACTCCAAATACAACCATTATTGGATGAGGAAGAAAAGAAAAATATTACTTTGTTTTAGCACTGAGATATCTTTTTAACAAGTTAGGCCAGGACGTCACGGATCTCTCAGGATGAACTAGGCCAGGATACGTCACAGAGAAGTAGTGAACTGGAGACATAGGGAGGAATTAGTGCAAAGTGAGCTCCAGATCCTTCGGCTCACTTCACACAGACTGTTATGCGCTCGCTGATGTCCTGCACGCGGACATCAGCGAACGCTTTAAAGGGATTCCAGTCTTGGCGAGGCACTCGAGTCGCCCTGCCGACACTGGAATCCCTTTAAAGCATTCGCTGATGTCCGCGTGCAGGACATCAGCGAGTGCACAACAGTCTGTGCGAAGTGAGGTGAAGGATCTGTACTTCACTTCGCACTATGGTGAATTCCCCCCCATAATGTGAAGTGTAGGGAAAACACACATGGGGAACCATGGAACTGGATGCCACTAAAGGAACTGGAGCAACCAGAGCCCATTACACCTCTGAAGGCACCAAGTTGTACTGGAAACAGGAATAAGTGCAGAAAAGTGCAGAAACAGAAGAGAAGTGGATTCTCCTTCAACAGTAGGACTGGCACGGGATAACACAGAGGCGCGGAGTCTATGGAGGACCAAGTTTTCACCTTTAAACCCCCACAAGGAGATACTGGACTTTGTGGCAGGCACCTCCCATTTGTTTGCTTTCCTCTTGCACTTGTCAGATGAGGTAGCCGAAGTCTTTTTCGCTCTCTGCGAGCAGGGTTGTATCATTTGTGTAGCAAAGGTTGTTGATGTTTCTGCTGCTAATTTTGACTCCAATTTCAGATTCGTCCAAATTGCATCGCCTTATGATCATTGCTGCATATAGGTTGAACAGAATTATTGATAGAATGTAGCCTTGTCAAACTCCTTTCCTGTTTTCAAACCACTCTGAATACCCGCAGGCTGTCCTGACTGATGCCTCTTGGTCATTGTAAAGTGATGTTATGAGTTGCTCGATTGTGTTCAGGGACACCCATTTGTTTCAGGCACTTCCATAGCTGTTCATGCTCGATGCAGTTGAATGCTTTACCGTAGTCAATGAAACACATATACACATCTTTGTGATATTTCTGTGTCTTCTCCATGATCCAGCGCAGGTTTGTGATTTGATCTCTAGTGCCACGTCTCTTGCAGAATCCAGCTTGGACGTCTGGCAGTTCAGATTCAAACATCTTCTCAATGCATCTCTGAATATAATTCAGGAGGATTTTACTTGTGTGAGATATAAGGGCAATGATACAATAGTTGGAACATTCTTGCATATCGCCTTTTTTTTTTTTATAAATGAATAAATACATACAAACAAACAACTCTCTGGATCACAAGGAGCATAGTGTACCTTTACACAGAGTAACAAGTCTCCTGGAGCAGGAAAGGCAGTACAAAGCAGACCTGAAGAACAGCAACATAACCTAATATAGAAAGACAATCATGCTAGAGCACTGTAGAACAGTGCTCAACCCCTTTTGAATGTGGTGCCAGTGACATCATGTGTGAGGTCAGTGTCTCCGGATTGGCTGGCAATCCGGAAGCTCTGGGTGTAGTGCTAACCCAACACTAGTCGGCAATCAAATACCGGCAGTGCACGAAGGGTGCTGTAGAAGGCAAGCGCCGCTCATGACACATGGCAACACTGGCTATTTTTTAGGTGAGTTGGAAAAATTGTATCCATTGTTTTCTGTGGGATAATTCACACAAGCTATATTGTTTTGCACAGTAAACAATAATAAACCTTATTAAAACAGTCAGTGTGGCCCTGGTCTTAAATTTTTCTTGAATAATGTTTGAATTTAGTATTACAAGAAAGGTTGGTGACTAAACCTATTGAATGAATCCTTTAAAAATTGCTATTATTTTATAATGGAGATAGGGTCTTCTATTTCAGCAACCCTTCTCTCTGTATTTGATAATCTATATCATTTATTGTCTAATGTCTGCAGTAAAAAAAATTTTAGTGGGAACTTAAATTTTAAAAGTAATAAATATGTTGGTTATTTTGGAACACAAAGCAATCATAACCCCATAAACAGTTCTGTTACGAAATGAAACAGTATGGAGAATCAAATCACAAAGGTCAACAGGATATACATTATTTATCTAGAAGTAACTGATGACATACATTTAATATTAAATTAGTAGAATATATCTTCTGGTCTGGCTGGGAGAGATTGTGTTTACACAGCTGTATTTTCTAAGTGTTAATTTGGCAGGTCAAAGTTGCTTTCCTGCGCTCAGATTTTTACACTTTTGCTCCTTAAGAAATAAAACGACACATAAATGTGCAGAATCTGCCTGATGTTTCATAAACTAACATTTATTCATCATTTTTTTTTTCCCTCCATCAAATTAAATTCGAGGTCAACCAATACTATTTAATTCTTTGTAAATGAAACATTAGGGTTGAGCTTGCAGAGAGACTCTATCTGCAATTATTATTTTATTTCTCTTTCTTTTTTTTTTTTAATACTTTAATCTGATATTTTGATGAATTTGTATTCACTGCTTCCCTGGCACAAAAAAAAAGAAAAAAGAATAAAATAGCTCTTACAGCAAGACTGTCAGTGATATGCAAGCAATATTTGTTTATAGCTTAGTGTCTTTTTTTATATTTGAGCATCATACATTTTAATTAGGCGATTTTACAACCATTGTGCTTTTCTTCCACTGCCAAGTGAAAATTAATGTTACTTTCCAATATGTGCAGAGACTAAACCCATCTCAGCAAAAGATGCAATATTCTTAAAAGTTATCTAAAGAAAACAAGATTGGACCAAAGAGACTGATTTGCATGATTCCTTTATATTCTGCTCAGCCCTGTCTTCGCATAACGGCACTATCAACATAAGACAGTTGATGCTGTTATTATTCGGAAACACAAAGATTCAATAGTCCACAAAACACAAGTATCAACATTGCACAAGAGAAAAACCTAACAAAAGCAAGAATGTAAAAAGATATCAGAAGGCATAAAAGAATAATAATATATGGCTTGCCAAGTTATCTGGGAAGAAATGATTATTATTGTAATTAACTTTATATATATGAGGTGCTTGTATGTTTCATGACATGCTGACTAAATGTACAAAACTAAACATTAAAAAAAAGCAAAGCAATAAATCTGTACTGATGAAGTCCTTGATCGGATTATGTAAAAAAAAACAAAAAAAGAGTATCACAATATAGTGGTTTCTAATATATCAAAATGGGATAGAGGTAATGTAGTAAGAGATAGTATGGGTCTGTATTAGTAAAGGTAACATATTGTTTACAATTACTAAAGAAGGAGAAAAATAAAGCCTTGGTACATACTGTATTAAGCCTTGATTTTTTTGCCCGTGGAAATTTAAGAAAGAGGGTTCATATAAGTAATGATAGGTGCTGGTTAAAAGCTTATTTATTTAATGTGTTTCCATTCCAGCCATCTTACTGGGAAGGAATATTGTCATTACAGAATGACCCATGACATGTACATGTCATTGTCTAAACAAGCTTAAATTGTCTTAACAGTTTTTGTGGCTTAACAGTTATTGCAGATAAAGGGTGTTTACATTGCCTCTCCATGTGTGGCCCCTTCTAAATCTAGCCATAATGTGAGACAAGGAGATGTGTTTTTGCAGGAATGAAACAGTAAAAAAAACCCAAAAAACATTGTATCAGAGTTGTCATTGAGTTATATGGAACTGCCTTTATGTTATGTGTCGGGAGATCGATTGGGTAGGTTCAGGGAACTAGAACCATGACTTTTATGACTGGGAAAAGTTTTGGCTGTGAATAATAGTTACACGGTATAGTAGCTGGGTCTACATGTGAGCACAGTGTCTGTACATGTTTGATGAGCACACTGCTCTGTATCTGAGGATTATAAGAAATGGCACTGTGCTTTGTGTATTGGGACAAAACACATTGTACAATATCTGAATATAAACTTGAAACATTACATGCACTGTACTCACATATACACACATAAAATCAAACATATTCAGCAAACAGAACCATCAAAATCTGAATTCTGGGTTCTCGATTAAGCTAAGCAGTCAATTATCTAGGGGTCCCTGTCTTTATACCGCCCTTTGAATGCCTAGCAACCTAGTAATCTGCCTTGACCTTTTGCCTGTTACAGACTATAATTCTGCTGATTCTCTTATTGCTTATAATAAGACTTTTGAATACTACAATATTTCCTCTGTACTGGGATGTCAATAGTGGTTACTGGATGCTGGTTTATCATGTTACAAGCCCCTCCCCCCACCCCAACCCCACCTCAACACACACCCCAAAAAAAAGTCTGTAAAAGCTGTAGTGAAAAACTTAGAATCCAGTGTAAATACTGTTATGCAAAAAGACATACTGGTTTCCATTACAGATTATGGCCCTAATCTTCTAGGTTCCTATTGACAAATATGTTAAAAAATGAATGTACTCCATTAGGGGTAAGATTTTTTTCATCATCACGAGAAGGATTACAAGCTCTAATAGACTAGACTTACATGATAAGTGGCAATGTCAGTAAATGCAGCCTCTACAGATTTCTCAGCACCTGGATGTGTTTAGGAACACACAGCCTAGTTCTCTGCTGGCTTACTCAATTACCTTTTCTGAAAAGCCACAGACTCGTACACTCCAGTGGAAAATAGGGCAGTTATCTGTCTATAGGAATTTCTTCCAAAGTTGGACCCCAGATTTATCCAGATATGTAGGAAAGAATATGCACACATGTTTGTGAAATCTGGTGTATAAACCTTTTAATGGACCATTAGTGCAGGGTACAAGAGCTCTTGTACCCTGCACTAATGGTCCATTAAAAGGGTTATACACTGGATTCTGAAAACATGTGTGCATATTCTTTCCTACATATCTCTGTATTAAATGGTGGTGTGTTGCCTCACATCCATTGATTTTGTTCCACCCCTAGGAAATAAATTTGATGTGCACCACAGCATATCCTTTAAGAGCCCCAGATGCATTGGCCACTTAAGAGTTTCAGCAGAGAGCAATGTCAGTGTCTATGAAGTGCTTCCTAGAGGTTTCAGGGTTCCTAACTGTATACACATATGCCTTTTTAAATTCTGTCATCAATGTTTCTTCTTTCTCTATGCATGTATTCTAATTCTGGTGGAAAGGCAAAAATAGTTTGAAATCCAAGAGATTGTGGTCACACAAGGATCTCATGGCAGTGTGTGGTTTATTGCACATTACAAAGGCCATGGTCCAAAGAATAAATAATAGGTGAATCATTAAGATATTTTTTTGATATATTGTTTTGGCCTCTTAGCAAGTTATTAATGCATACAAAACTATATCTTGAAATCTCAAAAGAAATCTCAAGAGAACAATGTGAGATTTCTTTCGGTAAACTCAGAAGGACCCAGAGCAGTCTTACCCAGTTTAATAAATTTTGCCCTAAAGAGAGAAGAACAAGTGTTATATTAATGAAATAATAGAAGGGAGGGTCAACATATTAAACTAAAAGATGTTTTTGTATACAATAGAAGGAAAGTGCAAAGGGACAGAATAGATACAGAAGAAAATAGTATAGGAAATTACCTACTAAAAACAAATAAGACACCATTAGGTATACCAATAATTTAAACAGAGGAAGATTAAGAGAGGCAAATAGATCATGCAGTGATGTAGAACCAAGAATTTCCAACAAAAAATACAACATCTCAATTACAGGGGGAATTTATAAGGATCATTTTGTCCCTTTTGATTAGCTTCACCATTTATCAATGGTCTTTAATACTATTTTTTAACTCACCAGATCTTTCAATTCTGCTGATTTATTGTCAGGAAATCTCCTTGCCTCTCCAGTGGAAATTGTCATTCCCTCCATGGTGTAGCTCAGAGACTTTTACAGCATGATTTGTGTCAGCTGTGTAGCACCTCCAGTGGGAGTTGAACCAGGAACCTGCTGCATTTGAGCTTTTGTTTGTAAGCCTGTGTTTTTCTGTGTGTGCTGTCCTTGGTGTTTATGTATTACTACTTCCTCTTTGTCATTATCCAGGTCTTTAAACATTTCCTCCAGTCATTGCCCAAGCATGTCTTCCTGTTTGTGAATTGCCACTGAAGCTCTTGGTTGTTCTTTTTTCCTGTATTGCTGTCTTTGGCTTGTTTCTGATTTCATTGTTTCTCTGGAATCCCTGATTTCTGACTTTGACTGACTATGATTATCTGCTTTTGTGGTTTCCCTAATCCAGCTCTCTTCACTTTGTCCTTGCTTTATTTCCCTGGTGCCTTGGTCTGGTTCTTGCAAATTCCAGTTGGATTGCTCTGGTAACCTAGCATCTCTACAGCAGTTAGTATGGGTGGCAAACATGCTTTGGTGAATACCAGAACATTGGGGTTTCATTCCCAGCTAATTGTGCTGCTGGTTCCACCTTGTGTCCAGTTTCTGGTAGTAACTTTACATTAGCTTTGGCATAAAAAATGGACTACACTGGAGCTAGTGGCACTACTTACCTCCAGGGAATTCTTGAAGTCATAATGAGGTGATTTGGGAACTTCTCCATACTCTGTAGGTGATGCGAGATTTACATACCTGCCTTGCATACTGGTAAATATTTAGCCTGGGTTTCTCCTGTGTGGGAAAAGGATGACTCCCTTTTCCATGATTCAGATTGCACACATTCAGAAGGTGTTCGATACTCTTGGTTGGACTTCATGACCAGAAGCATATCTTTTAGGAATTAGACAAGGCTCCAGTACAGTGGGATAATATTCCATAGAATATCATACCACTTCATCCAAAACCTCCTGGAATAATGAGGCCTCAACAGCAGTCTTTTTGCAAGTCCTTTCAGATCCCTTCAAGGATGAGATCTCTGTTTGTGATTTGCTCACTGACCTTGAAGAGCTAATTGCCTTGTATCTTACCTTGCCACTTTAGGGAAATACAACAGGAGAGGGCTCACAAAACTCATTTGACTCCCACATTTTCTGTACCCATACTGACTGGAACTGTTTGAGCTACACTGGCTTTCACTGTTCAAGGTGTAACAATGCAGTTAGGAATATGTTTATACTGTAGTCATCAAGGGCATTTTTCTGTATCCTGTCCTCATAAAAAAAAAAAAGTTTGGAGGGGTACTCATAAGAAAAGAGTTTTGAGGGGTACTCTCTGGGTGTTGCTGATACTCCTCCATTATCTCAAAGTAAGCAGTTGTAGTTCTTGTCCCTGCTTCCTTGATTGTTGGAAAAGGTAAAATTAATTGCTTGGCTTTCATTGTTCCAGGGCTGCAGGAAACTTAATTGAACACAATCTACCCTTGTGTTCTTTGTCTAAGCCAGATTTTTCCTTTTCCGTGGATGGTAGACCTTTAAGTTCTGGTTCCATTACTCCTATCACAGATGTTTTGCACAAGTGGGAGCTCTTCATTATAAAAAAAAAAAAAATACAGTTCCTGGTCATTGATGCTCCCAATACCCAATTATTTTAGGGATTCTATGGCTCAGATGACATAACCCCTGTTCTGATATTCAGGTCAATAATGTTCTTGGGGCTCAGAATCGTATTGCACTGATTTGATTTTGTAGATGGAATATTAAACATTTAACACTGAAGCAGCTACCTGTATTTTGTTCCTGTATGTGGAGGGTGGGGTGTCCCTATTGTTGATCTGTTTTATGTTACTATTTATTTCTATCTAGGGGTTCAAAATGTCAGAGAATCTGCTTACAGAAACTTTACAAATCTCCTTTATCACACATGTGTATCACTGATCTCAAATTTTCCTTTCCTAAGGTATATGCTTCATTTTCTGATGTTTTTGATGAGTAGTGCAGACATGTTACCTCTCCCATTGTTCTTTCAATTATCCTATTGACTTTCGCCCTTTTACTGTGACTCCATGAGGAACAACCTACACTATTTCAATATCAGAAATTGAAGCTATGAAAGATTATGTCAAAGAAAATCTTGCAAGATTTCAAGTTTGAGTCAAATGGGGTTGGGCTTAAAGGTAGATGGCATTCTGGCTCCTCAAATCAGATTAATGCTAGATCATGATTTGAGAGATCTGATAGGAGGATCCTAAGGCTACTGAAGTCTTAGTTGAATGATTTTAGCATTCAGGTAAGTCTACTCCCTGCTTCCAACAGACAAGTTTCTAAGTAACCCCACAGGTCCACTTTAAATTCAAGACCATTAGAATCTGATCAAAAATCATTTTTTTGCCAGACAAAAAGACCACAAATTGAATGTCTATCAACACTAATAATTTCTGTAGAAAATGAATCTTGAAGAGACATTCTGTGCTCAATAAAGATATAGGAGAGAGAATAAGCAATGCTGAATGATTATATACATGCAATGATTAGGTACATACAAATTTCAAAAAGAAAAAAGAAAAAAAATATTGTTGTGCCATAATAAATCAACTTACATAGTCAATTAGTCATCACTAAGAACATTTGAAATAAATATTTTGGTTTCATGTCAGTGAGAATAATTCAATGTCATTGAGCCAAATATGATTAAAATCTCCAAAACACCCACAAGATAACATTTTTATATATTTTTTTTACATGAAATTATTACAACCCATGTTTTTAAAGGGATACTATCACAAAATCATAAAGGATTAAAACTTTGAGCCAAATCTTGTGTCTCTTATTTGTGAACACACAACAGCCTCCAGGCTCTTTGTCAAGTGTACAGGTGCAATCACAGTGAATGCTTAAAAGCCAATTAAAGTCCCGCCTCCAAGTGTCCATTGGTCAAAAATTCCACAGTAAGGGTGACTGCTTAATGACTAAGCCTCCCCATTTAAAGTTCATATAAAATACTTGACAAAAGCACTGTCTATTTGAGTTACAAAGCTATATAAAGGCAAAACTTGCAATGGTAATAACCAACAACAAACTAGGTAAAAAACCCATAGTGCTCACTTTAAATGGCAAATAATCATAATCAAATGAATAAAAGGAGTGAACCTCATTTAAAAAGGCAGCTGGGAGCCTGTGTGGGTGGTGAAAGGGAAATTTGGAAGTTGGAAGAAGCTGGAAGATGAGTTAGCGGCTGGTGCTAAAAAATTCTTGTGAGAAGTCAGTATCTATGGAAAAGTTGCAGCCCTAGGAAAGTGTCTGCACTACAAACAAAGAGCTAAAAGAGGTAACCCAGGAAAGGGGAAGATATACTATTACTTAACCAGAGCTGTATATGTGGCAGTGCAAACCAACAGAGCGATTTTATTTAGCTATTTGTTTTGTGCCTAGAGATTTAGGGGGTTATTCACCAAAATCCGAATTGTTGCGTATAGGTGCGAATTTTCCAGATAAAAACAGTAACAATAGGCTGCTGCTGTCACAGTCACGTCTTTATAATGATAATATTGCCGCAGTTGTGACTTTATTATTGGAAAATTGTCGCAATCTTAACATTAAAAAATTGTTGTAATGACAACGTAATGAAAACGTAATGATCGTTATCATTTTTTCTCCTGACGAAGCCGGAGCTGCCGGCGAAACGCGTAGAGCAGGTCTTTTCACAGCGTGGGTACAGTATTACTCCTTTCCTTCATTTTTTGAACCGTTGATATTTGCATCAGTCTGCAGGTTCATTGTTGGTTACAAACTATTGCTGATAGTCAAGGAGATACTTCCTGTTACCGGTCTGAAACGCTGTTGGATTTTAATTGTAAAATGCCTGAAACAAAAATGCATCTTGTAAGTGCATTACTTATTTTTTAAACAGATTTTAATTAATTAAACTTTAATACTCTATGTGGAGCTTCTGTTTCTCTATTTCCATATCTCATCCTGTGTGAGGGTGTTTTTAACGTTGGAGTTGAAGCGTGCAGGTTCCTTTAAAGCACTGGAGTTGCTGCATCTATTGTGTGCGGAGGAGAGCCATTGGGTATTGATGAGTTAATTACGTTGATTAAAAGTGTATTTACCCTCAAGAGTTGGTAAGAGGCCATTTTATAAATAACACGTGGTATGTTTTTGGATTTTCCACTCACGAACCTTCTTGGTACGTTTGGGCTCTTACGTAAACATTTTTTGTTCCATACGGTGGTGCACTTTATATTGTTTTTGTGCTTTTTCCAGAGAATCACTTTTCTTACCGTTCATCATTTTTATTGCGCTGATATATTACGCAGCACTTTACAGAGATTCATTATTCACTTTAGTTCCTGCCCTGTGGAGCTTATAATCTAGTTTCCCTATTCAGTCACACACATACACAGATGTAAAGAAGATGCAAAGGAGACCTTGTATTTTTTAATTTAAATGTGTCATTGATTTTAATGTCTCCTGCAGCATTTGTGACTTATTATGCATAATAGGATGTATACTTTTTAAAGTCACATGTATACGTTTCATATTGCCATCTTTCATGTCTGCTGCAGAATAACAGGGTTTGTAGTGTGCATTGGTGTCTTAATGAATATGCTGGGATTTGTTTTCCGACAAAAGCTTTGTCTTGCTAGGCATGCTGAGAACTGTAGTCACACATGATTTGTGCATTTTTAATAATGCCTAATGTTGTATCACACTAAATATCTTGGGATTTCTACTATTATCAAGCATGCTTAGTTGTGCATTCTGGAATATTTAGCCTGCAGTGCATTCTGGTATATCTCTATGTTGCTCTCTCTTTCCTTGCTTTATCTAAACCTGTTATTTTTAAGTGTAACAAATCTTCGAAGCTTTTGCAAAATTAAAAAAAAAAAAAAAAAATGCAACCTGTCTTGGGTTGGCAGTATTAGATGTTGTAGGATTAATATTAATCTGAATCACTCGTCTCTGAGCATTCTGAAATTCTGAATCCCATAGTGGAGACCAACGGCAAAATTTATTGGATCGCTCTTGCAGCCTAATTCACCATTGTGCGAAGTGAGCTGCGAAGCCTTCGGCTCACTTCGC
>WMED01018979.1:0-12554 GCA_019650415.1 Pipa parva | reverse complement strand
TTTTTTTTTTTTTACACTGAAATTAGTTGGCATTGGGCAAGGTTTTGCCAGTGGGCACATGTTTTTACAAATTTAAACTTTATAATGTCTTTCAGTTGAACTGAGTAATTGTGTTACTGTTGATGCAAAACATAATTTTCCTTTTTTTCTTACCGAATAGTGAGTATACATGGAAATATCTGGGCATGTGTACCAATGGCCAAATGCCCAGATCATGCAAAGGTTTATCTACAGACTATGTATCCAACTTTGACTGATATTTGGAGATGTAAACTGGAATTTAATTAAGACATATCTCTTGCAATCTAAACTAATGCCAATGAAATATAAAAAGAGAAGTTGAAGGAAGGATTACATAATTTACAATGCTAAGTCAACACATCTGCTGCTATTTAAATCAAATAGAAGGTTTTTTCTTTGTGTGTTATCTCTGCATCAAGCTTGGTGAAACTGGAAACAGCACATACTGTAGGTTCTTAATCTGTGTTTTGTCTTGGTATAGAAAATCCCAAATATAGTCTTTGTCTTTTATAAGATAATTCTTGAATAATGCATAAACCTAATAAAAGCATGTTAATCTAAATAGATATTCTGATTACATTCCAAACCATAGACACTATAAGGGGCACATTTACTAAAGTGGAATTGGATAATCCTACAAAATCGAATTTAGTTAATGCAGGATTTGGCGATATCGATATTATCTCCCATTTATTAAAGCACCTGAAGGCATTACCGCAATGATATCTCTGTGTATTGCTGGTATGGGGTTTTTGGTGATATCGTTATCACCGGATTTAACGCTGTTCTGCATTATTTACTAAGATAAGTGTTTGGTCTTTTGGCTGTTTCTGTTGCTTAATATATCGCCACTCTCTGGGTGGCGTTATCCATTACTTTCAATGGGGCAAAGTGTGTTTGTAGTCTGGAGTTATGTTTTAAGTGTAACTTATCGATATCGATATACACATGGATAACGATATTGATACCTATATCCATCCCCATAGACGCCACTGTTTCTACAGATATCTATATCGCCGGGATAAATCCATATAATACCCTAGCAGCGCTATTGCCGCATAATAGTAAATGGTCTATGGCGATATCCTCCAATATCGCTAAATCCATGGCGATATCCTCCTATATCGCTAAATCCATGGCGATATCTGGCGATATTAGTGTTATAGAGGATATCGACTTTAGTGAATATGCCCCATTATAACTGTGCTTGCAGTGACTTCTTTCCTTTTCCAGCTGTTGAAACTATTCTACACTTTATAGCGATTAGATCCAACTTCCTATTTTAAGAAGTGAAAGACTGCCCCAATTACTGGAACCAGTTACATACCTTTTTTAATTCTGGATGAATTACTTTTAACTCTAATGAGTTTTTGAATAAAATAATAATTTACACATTTTAAATATGGTCAGGCTCAATAAATCCCACTGACTATTTTATATAAATAAGGCTAATAAATGACAGTATTAGACAGATTTTAGCTCCAATAAACATGTAAACGTTTCGTAGAGAAAAAAAAATGAATTGGAGAGATTTTTAGAACAGCCAAAATACTGTAAAGGATTTGTATTTGTGTGTTTATTTTAATTGCCAACTTTTTCAATTTTAAAGCCAAATATACATAAGCAAGAGGGACAGCCCCACAAGAGAATGGATATTTTTTTCAACCCTATGACTCTGTCCTTTTCATCCCTCATCATATTTTATTGATACAGACCCTATCAAGGCCCCACCCCACCTCTTAGAGTGCAGATTGTCTATTGCATATATTTTATAGTTGCCGAGTATCCAGGATCAGCACTCTGGTTATTATTTAATTATTCTACCACCATCATGCTCAGTTTGCACAATGATATGCATCAATATAACAGTTCATCCAGATTTCAGTGGAAAATGGACATACACCATTGATGTCATGGTGCAGAGTGCCCACTAAATGCCCCATTTACTAATGTGAAGTGCACAGTATTGATGATGGAAGATATTAATTTACAATTTCCATCATCCTTATACTTAGAGGACTTCAGGTGCACAAACCTAAGTAATACAGAGTACCCAATGTCGAGTTTCCACTTAAAAATGCAGCATCACTGGTAAGTATGAATTTCTGAAATTGATTGGACTTCTGAAGTTGAGGATATATGTTAAGTAGAAGAAAACTGAGCAATATTTGGGATGAAATTTCATAAACTCGAAAAGACCCAATTTTGTCTTTTCAAGTTTATTCTCAGCTGTTTATCATGGTAAATATTAATCGATTTTTTTTTTCAATCGATATTTACTGATAGAAACTTTTCAAGTATGTAGATTGGATAATGTACTAGCGATGTACTTTAAGAATACAAACACTGTGAGACCTTTACATTTTAGAGCATTCTACCTCAAAATCTTGGTCTAGTGTCCCCCATTGCCCTGTCTACACTTTCCACCTTGATGCATAACTTTGCCAATCATCACTTGAAACAGAATTGCTAATCAGGGCTTACAAATCTGGTATATCACTTTAAGTATTGCATTGCGCATATTGTACCTGCTCACTCCTCCTTAGCACATCATCCTCCCACCATCTCTTCACACCATCTTCTCACTCCTCTCTCACAATACAGATCATGGTTAAATCAACCAATTAAACTGCACATGCTGCCTCCACTGTGCTGTGTTTCTAAATCAATTTAATTTATATATGTTGGATATATCTTGTAGAACTTGTCTGTTTAGTTTTCTTTAAGTTGTAAGAAACCAGAAGAAAAGGGTTCAGGAATACTACTGAACATGCAAATTTAGTGAACAGAAAATGTATCTATTTTGCAACAAGGATTGAATGTAGGTGTGAGCAGATATTTATAATATAGAACTTAAGAAGATTCTGACAGTACTTAACATATTTAGCATTTCAGTTATGTAGACTAGACACTTAAGTTAATTAGACTGCTTTACTATGTAACTATAACAAACATGAATATGGTTAAGAGCACTATGCATTCTATTGATTTAGATTTTGATACCTTGAGTGTGCTTCAATGTTTTGCTGCTTGGTAAACAGTTTATTCACAGGTTAGTGTTTGCAGAACAACTAGTATATCACAAAATTCCTAAACCAGCTGTTAGAATCAAAAATAGACATCAGCTAAATATACAATTAATGTTCCCACATGGTTTTATGTAAGCGCTGAAAGTATGTCATTAGTTTAAAGGATTATTTCTGGCATCCAACAAGGTGAAAGGGATAATGGTCTTTATTCCAAATATACTATAAAAATTAGAGATCAAGGCTTCCTTGAAAGCTTCCAGAAAAAGATTTATAACAAAAATCAAGTCATTCTAATTTTCCCTAGAAACAATAATAACCATTAACAACAAGAATACAGTGTTAATACATGATGACCTGGCAAAATATGATATATACAGATAAAAATTACAAATGTTCTTTGACTTGTTAAAACTAGTGAATTAGTGGCAAAATTTCAATATTGACTTGTTCGCTGGTTTATAAAGCGTTATATTTTTTTGCCTGATTTAGATTGTTAAACACCTAAGTACTGGGCAAAATTTATTAAACTCAGAAAAGCCATTTGCACTTTTCCAAGTTTAATAACTCGGGAGAATGATTTGAAGTTTCTCCCGGTAAGTATCACGAGATTTGACTTGTGCGATACTTGCTGTGACAAAAACTTTTTTTTATTAAATATTTCAATGGAAAGGTAGCTGTACTGTAGGACTACCTTGCCATGGATATATTTAATTAAAAAAAGTTTCTCACGGTAAGTATCGCATGAGTCAAATTTCGCGATACTTACCGGGAGAAACTTTAAATCATTCTCCCGATTAAACTCGAAAAAGCCAAAAAGGCTTTTTCGAGTTTAATAAATTTTGCCCTCTATTCTTCTATTTGGGCTGGTCTTCTCACTTAAAAGGTTGATATAATATTTATAAATGCCCCCCCAAAAAAATAGTCAACATATTTTTTGTATATAGTTATGGACACATTACTTTTTTTTTATACAATAAAATCAATTACTTTACATATTTATAAAATGTGTAGTTTTGCTTTAATACTGTTGCAATGCCATGCTAAATACACTAAAGAGTTTTTTGTAGTTGTGCAAGGATGACTTTTATCAATAAAAATCATGACCCACAATCATCCACACAGATTTTACTACACTTCTAACAGATAAATAACTTTATGGATGTGTTCATCCGCATTTGAACTCTGCTAACATCATGTTATAGCTGTTTTCTCCAATAAAGTTGATTGTGTTGATAACAATAAAATTTGTGATGCTTTAATTAGTCATATAATTTTATGAATGTGATCAATGGTTTGGACAGTTCATTGGTAGTCAAATTCTGAATTGTGTTTTTTTTTTTGAGACTTACAAATATTTAATCATCTTTAAAAATCGAAAGGTTGCTTTTTTCTTTGAGACTTCTTTGCACTCTGTTTTGCATAATAAACTCTTTGGTTTGTTTCAGTGAATTTAAAAGCTTTCACCCTGGGCTATATTGCTGTTTTATGAGTTGTGCAAAATACACCAGTAGACTGAAAACTGCTAGTGCATGGGAATACTTGTTTATTATGCATCTTCCTAAATTGGTAAAGGGCATTGTTTGCCTAATCAACAACAGTTTAATAAAAACAATAATGTCGTTAAAGGCAGTCCTAAAAGGAATGAAGAACACTTCATTTGTGATTTTCATTGCATGATAAATAACTCTGCTGTTCTCTTAACAAGGAGAAGTGATAAAGATTACAATCATGAGTTTCTGCAATATTATTGTGTGTGTACCAGCACAGAATGAAATAAAGACTGTGGTCACTTGAATTGGAAAATAAAAACCTCTTGCTCTTTAAAAGTTATTATGCAATAAATGTATTCTTTTGATTTTTCTGTACCCATGGATTTTAGAGTTTTCAATGATTTCACATGATACATCACTATGTCAAACTTTACAAAATAGAGGTCCTTCTTATTGTAGGATACTGGATCCAAAACATGATGTCTAAAAGGAACAGAGAACATATTTTAATTCTCCATCTTACTATGATCCATAAGTACATTTAAATCTACTTCATTTTCACATATTTGTTCAGAATATGGATTCAGCTTTAAACAAGATTATCAAATAGTAAAACCAAACAAACTGAATTTGTGTTATTGGATGCGCTATAGGTTTTTGTGATAGAAATGACTATCTATAGAAATAAAATAAGAACAAAAATAAAAATAAAAAATGTGTAACTTAGTCCAAATACAAATAAATGTGGGTCCAACTCCAAAGTGAATGATGAGTATCAATAAAGTCCACTTGTAAAACCTCAGCTCCTCTTCCAGGGTATATGCTTATGACCTTTTGACCAAGAAGTGAAACAAACCAAAAATCTACGAAAGAAGCGCAAAAATTTTGCACTACATAGTGCCTTATCTCAATGTAACATACTGTGATAGTAAATAAGGACCAAATGATCTCCAAAGAGATTGTGCAAGGAAATGTGACGAAAATAAACTCTAATGCTCTCGCCGAGACTGGAATCCCTTTAATGTGCTTGCTGATGCCCGCATGCAGGACATCAGCGAGCGCATCTCAGTCATTCCAAAGTGAGGCGAACACTTTGCACCTCACTTCAGAGGATCGTGAATTAGGCCCTTGGGCTTTGTTAATAGGTTCTCAAAGGATGAAGGCCAAAAAGTAGTTTCTTAAAGTGGCTGATACTTCAACAAGACATCAAAAGCTGGAACAATAATCTGACGCAGAAACCACATTGAAAGCAGGATACAGGGCAGAATCTGTTTATGCAGCAATTCAAACTCAATTACAGAAATGTTAAGCTCTTAACAGTGATAAAGCCTTCTGATTGGTCAGCACTAAGTTCCCTGAACCCCTTTCTTTAGACACAAGCAAGCACTCAGGTTGGAATCCTGTGACCAATATCTCCAAAGAGCTCATAACTGTTTTCCAAAAAAGGAAGGAAAAAAAATAAACAAAGGGAATGCTACAATAAAAACCATAGATCCTTGCTGATAGCATACATACTTTCATTTTCTAGGTGTTTTGCTTATATTTTTATTCTAAACTAAATTGGCTTTCATCTTTATACAGAGACCAAAGCAGACGAATCGGAGGGTGGAAATGCTAAGCATTGAGAATGACTAAAACTCTGTAGCTTTACTTCGAATGTAATCAAAGGAGATGTTTCATGCATTGCAATTTATTCCTCATATTAAATGTTTTAATATCCCGACTTCCCATTTTAGTAAATGAATATGTTACTAATGACATCAATTAATGACAAGGCCATTGTAGAAAAGCAATATAAATCAGTTTAATAGGTATTTATATAATACATTGTTTACTTCTCAAAATATTTGTTGTTGTCTTAATAGAAATGTCAGCCACTTATGGACAACTTTTATGCTAGATTTACATATACATTAAAGATAATATTTTCATAGTTAATTCTGGAAAATCGCTTCCATGTTCATCTCTACTTTCTTTACAGCACTGATTGTCATATATATTCATTGTGCTTTTGCTTAATGCCCACTCGTGATGAAATATCAGCTGGAATACAAAACCTGGACATTAAAAGAAAGCATGCATGAATACACAGTCAGACTATACAACCATGCAAAAAAATGTACAGGAACAAAAACATGCAATACTCATGTATTATTATGCCCCCTTATGGCAGGGCTAAAAGTTCACAGTCTTAAAGACCTATTTTGAAAAATGATCCTCAGGTTTGAAAAAGAGCAAAGTGCAAAAATAAAGAAAGGCACACTGTGCCCCATCTTTGCTGTTGCTAAGAATTTTACAGCATTGCAGTGTGGTCTTTTTCCATAATGTACAACATATGCATTGAGTCACTTTTATATAGCTTCAGACATCAATGTTTTAAAGTTTTTCTCAACCACTGAAATAGCTTTTCCCGGTACAAGAGCTGCCATCGTACATTTGCATCTACAGTCTCCACAGCTCGAGATAAAGGAGCCACATCTGATCCTCCTTTGTGCAGGTGTATAAAATCTTTAAGCTGCAAAAAATAAAAAAAATAAAAAAAAAAATAAAAAAAAAAATGAACAAGTTATTATTCATGCAATGGTGTCTAAAATAAAAAATATAATATATATATTAGCACATTCCAAGATAAACTGGCACAAAAAACCCCCCAAAAAACATTAATACATCTTTTAAGAAAATTATAGATATAGATATGGTTAATCTATATATGTTTTAAAATAGGTATTATTAAAGTTTTTTTTATTTTTATATTTTTGTTTGCTAGTTCATCTTGGAATGTGCTACTGTATTATGCAACTGTATTATAATATATATATAATATAACTGTATTATTATGTAATTATGCAACCAATTTTTATGGACCCTGATGCCCTTTCAAACTGTCAGATTAATGTCTGTGCTGATACCCATATATATATATATATATATATATATATATATATATATATATATATATATACACACACACAGACACATATATGCCATGCCTGAAGAAGAGAGCTAAGTGGTCTAGAAAGCTTGCAATTACAATCTATTCCGTTAGCCAATATAAGGTATCCCCTATACTCCACTTGTCTCTCTACATATTCACACATTATACTTACAATTAAATATGGTAACATTTATGTAGGTATAATTTTATTTATAAAGCGCCACAAATTTACACAGCACTGCACAATTCAGTCATACAAACAGACATGGGAAAAGTGCATTAAACAACACAAGTAAAACATCACAAGGATACTTCACTTTAAGTGCTGGGTTGTTGTTAACACAAGAGGTTGGAGGTTCCTGCCCCATAGAGCTTACAATCTAAATAATTATATTTACATGCCCTTTAATTTTTACAGACTGTCTGAAATTGTGTTATTTTTTTTTCCCTTAAAACAAAAAATGAAAATTGCAATGCGTCTCATTCAATTTTGTAACTAGACATTTTTTTTTTTTTTTTTTACTAGCGGTAACTTTTTAAGTGGAAGCCTGTGTAAATAGTAATACACACCAAAAATGTTTATAGAGTGGGGGAGATTAAAGATAAGAAATTATTTATAAAAATAGCAATAACACTTATGTACCTGGCAAAACATAGTGATATCATCATGTTTCCATTATAGACAATGAAAAAAGGGTGTACTAGCTGTGTATCGAGTTAACACACTGTTTCAAAGCATATCCACCAATAATAAGTCTCCAACTGAAATAGGCAGAAACAGTATGTGTAATGTTAGTGATAGTGTAACTACACCAGATTTAATATAAGCCTTATCATTATAAAAACAACACGGTTTCATTTAGTAGTAGTAATTAGGCTTTGACACAAACTACTCCAGACCTCCCTTTTCACCATACAGTGTATTTATGAAGTTTTCAAATCAAAGTAATATACTGTACAGTCAAATGTTGAATTTCTGCAGTCAACTCCTCCCTTTTTAATTAAGGAAAGTTAACTATTGACAGGTTCTGGTTTCCCTGGGTGCTATGGCAGGCACTTCAATCATAGGATTCCATTCTAAAAAAAACTTTGGACCACAAGGACGAGTGTGCTGCATAAATTCAAACAAAGTTTTATTTAATTGGATGATCACTAAATTAATGGATTTAAATCCAACTTTGTTAGAATGTGTAATCCAAAATGTTTATATAATGATATACTGTACAATGCCATATCAAGGAACCGTTTGTAAAATAAAAAAGACACTATAAATTTGTTTTTTTAAATGATGTCTTTAAAAATATAAACTTGCAAATTCAGTATATACCCCTGTATAACCAGTGTGAAATATAGCAGAATAAAAAAAGAGAGTGAGAAAAAAAAATGGATTGAAAATATTTAAGCCAAAAGGGACAGTGCAGCATTTAAAGGGTGGGTATTTGAAGTGCAAATTGTTCTTTTAGCCAGGTGTATTTGTCAATGCCACTTGTGACAAGTGAAGAATTGCAGTGTTGCAAATTCTCTGACAGTTCAAGAAAAATAGGCCGGCCGCATATTTACGCACAATGTCACATAAACAAATTTTATGTCCATTTAGGGTATTCATCATGTTTAGAAGTGAAAGTTTGCAAACACATACCAGTTTTGAAGATGCTGAATTGATTTGACTGGAAAGATTTTTGGAGTGTTGAGTTTGTACAGTGATGTGGTAGCTCTGGTCATCCATAAATACATTAATTTGGTTCCAGCATTAGGTGACATTAAAATGAAATAGAGAACTGCAGCCATGAACAGCTCCAATTTATTAGCCTCGATAGGTGGACTCCTTGCCTTCTTGTTGAAATGATAATTTTAGTATGAAGCTAGAGTATATGATCATAAAGTAGTATGACAAAAAATGTGTAGTTTTGTTGACATTTATTCATTAATGTTAGACTAAACTAGTGATGCCAAAACTTTTTTGGCCTGGGGGCCATATAAATCAACAGCCGGCGCCTACTACTAATAGGACACATATGAATAAGGGTCTTAACAATACGGGGAAGCATCCCACCCATTTGTAAGATATTGCAAACAGCATATTACTGAACTGACTTCCCGGATTTTACAGGAAATTTATTAAACTGGGAAAAGCCCATTTCTCGCGGTAAGTATCGCAAAATTTGTTTCGATCAATACTTACCGAGAAAACTTTTTCCATGGAAAGGGTAGTCATACTTTACATTAGTGTAGTATAGCTACCTTTCCATGGAAATATTCCATGGAAAAAGTTTCTCTCTGTAAGTATCGATCATAACAAACTCTTGACATTTACCACAAGAAACTTCCAGGTGTTCGCCTGATTAATATATTCGGAAAAGCGAAAACAAGCTTTTTTCGGAGTTTAAAAAATTTCACCCAAAGTGTTGCTAAACTGCTGTTATTTATGGGGAAGGCTCAAAAATAATTAAAATAACTGTACAAAATGGCACCACAGAGTGTGAAATGTAACTGTTTCTACTATACAATTATAAATATACTTATAACCCCTAATCTTCCCTAATGAAAAGTACATAGTAATTATTATTAACAAGTATCTTTAATTTCCTAATACTGAGTTTTTAAAAACAAAAATTATCTTTATAAATATTCTATTTTTAAATACTACTATTTAATTTCATATACACCTATAAAAAGCACTATGCTATTTTTTTCAACAAAAGACATACAGTTTTTTTTATAAAAAGTAATATTTCTACCTAAAAAAATGAAATCCTACAGAACATCAAACATTGTGTTGAAAAACTCACCAGGCTGCACCAATGAAAACAATGGTTTGTTTAAATCATCACAGCCTACAGCTTTAGGGCATATATTTCATTAATAAACATAGTCAAATTGGGCGAAATTTAATAAACTCTGAAAAGCTCGATTTCGCTTTTCCAAGTTTATTCCCACGAGATCTCGGAAGTTTCTTGTGGTAAATATCGCAAGATTTTTTTCAATTGATATTTACCGACAAACATTTGATCAAGTTTTTCAGTCTCGATTTTTCAATAAAAATGTAGCCATACTACTAATGCAAAGTATGGCTACCTTTCCATTGAAAATTTCGATCGAAAATTTTCAGTTGATAAATATCGAGTGATTTTTACCACACGAAAAAGCCAAGATGTTCTCGGGATAAACTCAGAAAAGCGAAATCAGCTTTTCCAAGTTTAATAATCGGGAGAACAGTCTGAAGTTTCTCACGGTAAGTATTGCGAGATTTGCTCTGAACAATAATTGTCGTGTGAAACTTTTTCTATTGAATATATCCATAGATAGGTAGCTATACAGTAGGGCTACCCTTTCCATGGATAAGGTCAATAGAAAAAGTTTCTCACAGCACGTATCGATCAAAGCAAATCTTGTGATACTTACCGCGAGAAACTTCACACTGTCCTCCCGATTAAACTCAAAAAAGCTGAAACGGCTTTTCCAAGTTTAGTCAATTTCACTCTTAATCTCAATGCTAAAGCAAGGCAGGACTGCTCTATAGGTAAAGACAAATTTAGGATAACTATGTAAAAAAGTGCCATAATAGTTTTTAAAATGAGATCAGTGTTTTCTCAAGCTAATATTGTTTACTACACAGTACACATTGTTTCAAGGCACAAAAATTTTATTTTTTTAAGATAGTAGTGTGCTTTTAAACATACATTTTAAGGTAAGCATAAAGCAATGCAAGTATGCAACCTTAGGCTAATGTAGTACTGCACGTTTTTTTCATTAATGAGTCTATATGGGGCACATTTACTAAAGTCGAATTGCTTATCCCTGTAAAAACGAATTTGGTTAGCTCTGAATTTAGTGATATCGATAGTATCGCCTATTTATCAAAGCACTGGAAGGCATTATCGCAGTGGATATCTCTGTGTATCGATATCTCCTGATTTAACGCTGTTCTGCATTATTTACTAAGATAAGTGTTTGGTTTTTTTTGGCTATTTCTGTTGCTTAATATATCGCCACTCTCTGGGTGGCGTTATCCATTACTTTCAATGGGGATGTAGTCTGGAGTTATGTTTTAAGTGTAACTTATCAATATTGATATACACATGGATATCTATATCGATATTGATACCTATATCCATCCCCATAGACGCAACTAGTACCACTGCTTCTACAGATATCGAAATCGCCGGGATAAATGCATATAACGCTCTAGCAGTGTTATTACTGCATAATAATAAATAGGCTACGGGGATATCATCCAATATCGCTAAATCTATGGCGATATCTGGAGATATGAGAAATACGACTTTAGTAAATATGCCCCATAATGACACTAAATCAGACACGCTGCAAGCACATTTTCTTATTATATTTTTTTCACTAATAAAAATTTCCTTGTAAACATAGAGGTCTACTAGATGACAAAAACACATTTCACACTTGCATCTTTTATCTTGAGTATTACAAATGCTGTGTCTTCACAAGCAATTTTAAAGATGTGAATACTTTTTAGTCTGAGTGTAAATCATTTATACCTGTATTATCCCATTTGTCAGCATGACATAAGGCATTGTAAAGCAGGTTAAAGACACTATAGTTTATTACAAAAAATGCAGGCTACAATATTTTTTTTGCTTCAGTAAAAGCTGACATTTATAAAGAGAGCTTTTTCTATTTTGCTTAGCTCGGTCTTATTATTAATAATGTTTACACTTACAAGACAACTTAAGCAAAGGAATAAATTGCATAAGCAGTGATAAAGAACCAATGTAACAATAACATTTGCTCTACCACATGAATTTTTAACCATTCTAGGGTTTATCATGGAGCCAAAGATATTATAACAAAAAAAATACAACGTATGACATCTTACATTAAAATTATGTGCAATCTGAAATAATATTGCCATTTCAAAAGTGTACTGCTTTATTTATCCTAAGACTAAGGGTAATTCAGCAATGTGCGAAGTGAGCTCCGGATCCTTTGCATCACTTCGCACATGGTGTTATACGCTCGCTGATGTCCTACATGCAGACATCAGCAAACGCTTTAAAGGGATTCCAGTCTCGGCGAGACCACTCGAGTCGCCTTGCTGAGACTGGA
>WMED01018978.1:0-12554 GCA_019650415.1 Pipa parva | reverse complement strand
TCCCCCAGCGGCGTTCCTCTCTATCCCCCGGCGGCGCTCTATCCCCCGGCGGCGCTCTATGTCCCGGCGGCGCTCCTCTCTATTCCCCGGCGTTCAGCTGAGCCACGGCTGTGGAAAGAGCCACAGTGAAGGCTCGAAAGAGCCGCATGTGGCTCGTGAGCCGTGGTTTGCCGACCGCTGGTCTAGACCATTAGTATTATGAAGCTTCCACCTACAGTATGTTTGTTTCTTTATTTTTTCCATCTTTAAAACTGCAGGTCTATAAAACACATGTTTTGTATGTTTTGTGACTGAGAAGTCTAGATTCATACTACACAATTATATTGCTATATATGGCTTATAATGAATGGTGTATGGTTGCTTAGAAAACTAATGCAGTTTGCAGTATATATCTGAATGGATAAATAATTAATACTGCAGCATTTCATTCTTGTAAAACGTGCCTTAATCATCTCTGGTATATTGCTTGCTGTATGTATCAAATAAAACAGGAGAAGTCAGCAGTCTGTATCTAAACCTGGTTATTAATTCATCAACAGGTGCAATCGTTTACAGTGGTCTAGTAACCCACAGCAACCAAGCAGAATTTGGCTTTCATCGTTCTACTTTCCTTGTTCTAGTAAATGTTAGCAGTTTCAATGAGTTACAAGACATCTAGAAAGATTGACCCTGTTGATGACTTCCCCTGATAATGGTTTCCAGACAGTAATGTACACAACATATTATTTTTATTTATCTGAGTGCTTGTAACAGAAACGCACTGCTCGGACCAGCTGTATTATACGTTTACTTAGATCTGCTTAATGATTTTAAATTAAAAAAAAAAACAGCAAAATGCAACAATACATTATTTTGCCAAACTTTTGGTAAAATATGAATTTTCAGTTTTGCACATATGCCATGTACACACTATAGTCCATTGTGTAAAGAATGCATAAATCACTCTATTTTCTAGTTTTTACTTGTTAACCTTTTTCACCTGTACTTTTTTTGTAAAAAAATGCTGTCTTGGCACTATTATAACCTCAAGCAAAGTCATTCCAGAAATTTTTACACTACAGATTTACTAAAGAAATGCCTTCTGGCTGTGTCAAGCATAATAACCTGTAAACCGATCCGTTTACACCAATGAAGACCACGCACTGAAGATATATAAGAAATGCTTCCAGCTGTCAGAGACAGAGGGGTTCTGTCTCCTTCACTCTTTTTTCTGTAGCTGTGCAATATTTTTCATTTTTCCTCTAATAACACAATGAGTCAGTATAAGCAGTTTAGCATTAGCTCTTCCAGCTTAAACCAGAGCAAGCCCAGCTTCAGTTCATTCTCTATGGCCAAAGGTAGTGGTGGCTTTAGAAGTGGTGCAAGTGGAGGTAGTGGTGGCTTTGGTAGCCGAAGTCTGTCTACTGTGGGGTCTAGGAGAATCATTTCAGTGAGCTCTGGAGGTGGTAGTGGGTTTGGAAGTGGGTTTGGAGGTGGATTTGGAAGTGTAGGTGCAGGTTTTGGTGGAAGAGGTAGTGCTGGTGGTGGTGGTGCTGGTTTTGGAGCAGGTAGTGGAGCCTTTGGAGGAGCTGGATTTGGATCCTTTGGTGGTCCTGGTATTCCTGGAGGTATTCAAGAAGTTACAGTCAACCAAAGTCTGTTGGCCCCACTGAACCTTGAGATTGACCCATCCATACAGAAGATTCGAGTGGAGGAGAGAGAACAAATCAAAACACTGAACAACAAATTTGCTTCTTTTATTGACAAGGTAATATTAATAATTAGAGGAATGAAAAAAATGTTGAATGTTGAATGAACAGAAATGTTTTACAAATAGAATAACTTACACTATACTAACCTTTATTACCATTGTAGAGTTACAAAATCTCATTGCATTTTGCATTTACTTTGTTTTATTTTAGGTACGGTTTCTTGAGCAACAGAACAAAGTTCTTGAGACCAAATGGAGCCTATTACAAGAGCAAGGAGGACAAGTTAAGGGATCCAAAAGAAATAACATTGACTCTTTATTTGATGCATATATCAGCAACCTCAGGAGACAACTTGACTCTTTGCAAAATGATAAATTCAGACTTGATGGAGAGCTGAGAAGCATGCAAGACTTGGTTGATGAGTTTAAAAATAAGTAAGTATATTGATCATCTTTTTTACTGTCACTTTTAGTAAACATGTTTTACTGTCAAATGTTTTTGTGAAATGGTGATGACTACATTTTTTATCATATGTTTGTTATTTATTGGCAGATATGAAGATGAAATCAATAAGAGAACAACATCTGAAAATGAATTTGTTGTTCTTAAAAAGGTAAGATCTTAGTAAATGAGAAAATTTAGAAATCTGCATATACGTTAAAGCTGTGGTTGTATCTAGAAACAAGTGGGCACAGGTAGAAAATATTGAGGTCCGTTGACTTTTTGACCAAACGCCATTATCATCACTAATTATCAATTACAATATTCTTAATCCTAATTTCTCTGTTTAGTCATTTCCCTTTCCTTTTACATGTCATAGGATGTGGATGCTGCTTACATGGGCAAAGTAGAACTGGAAGCCAAAGTGGATGCTCTGACAGATGAACTCAATTTCCTGAGGACCTTCTATGAGGCTGTAAATATTGACTTTCACTGCATATTCTACATTTCTCTTCATGTTCTGTTTACTAAAATGGACACATTTCTTTTCCCCATATAATGCTGAATAGAAGTACAAGAATAAGGCTGTATGTGTTTAACAAGCATATCTACTAAATAATATTAAATGACCTACACATATAAACATATAGATATTGCCTTTGACCTGATGAAGGGAGGACAGACCTCTCGAAAGCTCATCTAACTAAATAAACTGTTAATCCAATAAAAAAGATATCACCAAATATCGCAAAACTCATATATATATATAAAGACTGTTAGTCCAATAAAAAAAGGTATTACCAAATATTACAATACAGTATATATATAGGCATGTTATATTAATACAATGACCATAGATGCAAAAAAAACACATTAACAAAGTCCATTTTGTTTAAAGGAACTTGGGGAGTTGCAGGCTCAGATTTCTGACACCTCCGTTGTCCTCTCCATGGACAACAACAGAGCTTTGGATCTGGAAAGCATCATCGCTGAGGTGAAGGCTCAGTACGAAGACATAGCAAAGAAAAGTCGGGCTGAAGCTGAAGCAGTTTACCAAGTCAAGGTAAGGACCTTATTTTAAAGGGTATGAAAATTTTGAATAAAACTTTATTTATATTTGACATGTACAGTATGTATATATAGAAAGCCAACCCAAACAGTAAAATATAAAAACTATTTTGGGATCAGTAATACTTGCCTCTTGTTTAAACAGCCCTGCATCCCCAGCCATTCTGTGAACAGGCTTTTCTTCTATAGTGCTGATAAGCCCCGCTTCCCAAGTGACATCACTCACTGTTCCGAGAGCACATTCTTGTGCGGAATCTCTTTCCCTTCCCCTTATCTAAAAAAATTGTTCCTCACCCTCAGCAGGTGCAGAACAAAGCTGTTAGACTGCCTCTGTGGTCAGCTGTGGACAGAGGAAGTCAGGGAAAGGAGGAGGCGTGGCTACACACAGCAAGGAACTCATTCACAGAGATAAAGCCGTTACAGGGGGATATTGAGCTCTGCTGAAATAAGATATGAGTCAGGAGTTTCATAATCACCATATTGCTTGATAATAGGTAAATTGAGCTTTCTTTATAAACAGGGTTTACATACCCTTTAACTTTAGCTAAAGGTGCTAAAAACTAGAATTCAATAATGGGCTGCCTGTGAAGTACTCAAACTATATCTAGCACCTGGTCAGGAGAACTGCCAGTACCAGACAAGCCCAAGTCTAAAGCGATTACTTTAGCTAGGGCGAAATTTATTAAAATCGTAAATTACCGATATCACGATATCAAACAGGTTTTACCGATATTGTGATATCGATACCATCGATATCGCGATATCAGAATTTTACTGATATTGCGATATCGGAATATACCAATATCGCGATATCGAATTTCGGCCGAACCATTGATTTAAATGGCAGAACAGCCAAAATATTGCTATCGTGATATTGGTAAATTCCGATATCGCGATATCAGTAAAAATATCGATATCGATAGTATCAATATTGCGATATCGGTAATTTCCAATTTTAATAAATTTCGCCCTCTAGAAGTCATTCTTGTATCATCCAATGATCATCAAACTGCTTTAGAAATCATTTAGTTATCATTCATCATCAAGCTTCTGAAGTCATCAGTGTATAGGTCTGATTTCTAAAAATTATTATGTATTGTTTTGAAGATGACTTTAGCAAGCTGCCACTGCTAGAGTAGTTTTTGTGATTACTCTGTAGTCATCTCATTAAAATATTTCAGCCTATACACATACTTCAGGATGGTTTATGATAAACAAAAATGACACAAAATGACTACTGGATTATGATGATTAGGGAAATATTCCAGAAAGATCATCCTGTTTGACTGGGGACCATAAAACTACACCTGGTCTTATAAGACCTAAAGCAAATTAAAGGAGAAGTAATGGGTTGTTAGGTCAAGGGGTGGTTGGCAAGGGGGAGATTCTTACTAGTCAGGGGTTTTACTCTCCATGCTGCCTCCTGCTGCCAGTATCAAAATTATATCTTCTGCTCTGCAATGCTCTCCACTTCCTGCTCAATCTCACTGAGGTGAGCAGAATTTTGATGTGAAACAGCTGTTGGAACAGGATCAGGGGATCAAAGAGCTCTGCACAGCAGAAGAGATCAGCTTGATAGCGACAGCAGAAGGCAACGTGAAGAGTAAAACCCTTATAGGGAAGTATCACATCCTTTGATGAAATGATCCTTTACTTTTCCGTTAAGGAAATCAGCCCTCCATTTCTTTCTGTTTAGCATTATGATGCAACCGCAGAAACAAAATCTACTGGGATTCTGTGCTATTCTAATCTTGAATAATCCCGTTATTATTAAAGCAATTATGAACTTGACATCTTTCAGGCTCTGTTCTTCTTCAACGTACCACTTTGTCAATACATTCCTTGCCCTATATACTGTAGTACAATGAAATAAAGAATTAAAATGGGACAACGTGCAGCAAGAATAAAATGATGGACTGTAGAGGGGATTGTTTCGAAAATGGGATTTGTAAGGAAAGGAGAAGAAATGTAGGAAAAAAGACAACAATATAGGACAGGAGAGAGGAAGAAGGGGATTACGGATTGGTAATGGGAATTAGTGAAATGTGCAGAAAGGTGGCATAAAAATGTTGTGGTTAGGCTTCTCCTCTCTCCAATTCAGCCTTGATACCTGCTACTAATAAACAGTCCCATCCAGTCTTTAATATTGATGTTTTAGAAAATTCCATTTTTGTCAGCGATCAATAAGTGCACTCTTGCTTAGGTTGAAGAGTTACAAGCTTCTGCTGGCCAACAAGGAGACGTTTTACGCAGTACAAAGAATGAAGTGTCCGAGCTAAACCGCAAAACACAGAGGCTGAAAGCTGAAATTGAAAATGTGAAAAAACAGGTAAGACATTTGGTTTAAACATAAAACCATCTAGGATGGTCAAAGGTGGTTTGAAGGTCACAGCACAAGGTTGTCTGGTAAGGACCAAATTGTGCTTTTATTTCAATCCTCTTTTTGTTTCTGATAACATGTAATGAACAGACTAACACTGCACCCAAGCAATGTTGGTGTGATAAAGTATGAAATACTTGGTAGTTTATGTCAAATTGGTGAGTATCAGTTGTTTATAGTAGAGCAGATGTCCACTGCATACCCTACTGGATATAGGGTTGCTTATTTGGGCATATTTATCAGAGGGTAATTGTAGTTATTTAAATGAATTTATTGAAAGTAATATTCCTTTACCAGGGAAATTTGATAATGAAGTTAACCAGGGAAATTGTTTATGTAAACATTTTCAGAGGATGCCTAATTACATACTCATATGACTGTAAGACAAATGTATTACTATTACTACCAGGGTCCCAATCCCAGTGCAAAAGTATATCTAACAGTGTCCCAGACTAGCTTAATTTCCAGAGACTTGACACTACTTACTAGTGGCAGTAGTAAGTTATAAACAGTAAATGTAGTAACTAGGTATTCTATTAAAACATAGTTTATGTAACATTTATTAAATAACTAATACTCAGTACAAGTGACTACTTCAATTAATGGAAGTAATATTTAATCAATACTTCAGGCACAGAAACCATTATATAACACACATCTGGGTTTCTTGGCTTGTAGCTGACAAAATTAGGAACACCTTTACTATACATTATTGTGCCCTTATTCAGGGGAAGATTTTAACCTGCCAACTCAGGGAACTACTTTACACTGCCTGCTGTTGGAGAACTACCAACTCTGTACTTTTCCCCTGCCCTGGTGCACTTTGTAACACTCTATTACAGAATCTGCCCTACAGCTCATTACTGTCTAGGGGACACTTGAATATCTACCTCTGCTTAAGGGACTCATAAGGTGTGTAAAGAAGCCACCTGGTAAATTTTCACTCACATCACTACTGCAAAAGGCCCAAGTCCTGGATCTTTCACTTCTCTCAGCACAACCGCTCTTTAGCCCAGCAGGGTTGCGGAGAACCTCTAAGTAGGAGCCAAGCCTTATTTAATATGTCACCTTACCTATCTTTAGTAATATGGTCATCGCTCCCACTTACCATCTCAACTAGGAAAAGGCACTAGTGGACAGCAAAGTAATACAGAACATTATTATTAATTAAAGTGAAAACAAGGACCAAAATGGACCTATTCCCTACATAGGCATTGTAAATTAGGTGTAGACTTTCTGATATTAATGGGGTCTTAAGTTGTGCTGAATACTGTATCTAAACTAAGCCCTTAGACGTTAGGATCAGTCAAAGGTTGAGGGTCCTAGAGTTGGTTGTAATACCAAAGTTTGTTACTGAATGATTTGCATGAAATTATGAGGAGAGGGTTAATTGATGTAGCTGTACAATCAATAAAGAAAAAGATACGAGGCAAATTAGCATTAGTACAAAATTCTATGTAAGCAACACTGAACAAGTGCAGTAAACAACAGCATCAAATCAATCAGAAATTTGTTTTCAGCCATTGGATTTTTTGAAGTCTTGAACTATGGCATTTTTGCACCTCTAAATTAACTTTCACATACTGTGCAGCACATGCTATAAAAATTGTTGCAATAATATAATTGTTGCGTGACATTGCCTTTTTTTGTGTGACATGCATAATTGAAAAAATAGAGGCAGCAACACATACATTATGCTTTGCTTTACATTCTTTTCAGATTGCCAAACTGCAGGCATCTACTGCTGAAGCAGAGGATCGTGGGGAGCTTCTTCTAAAAGATGCTCAATCAAAACTGTCTGACCTGGAAGCTGCTCTGCAGAAGGCCAAACAGGACATGGCTCTCCAGTTACGTGAATATCAAGAGCTTATGAATGTGAAATTGGCCCTGGATGTGGAAATTGCCACTTACAGGAAACTCTTGGAAGGAGAAGAGTTCAGGTAGGTGTCTCCCATATTTTATCTAGACCTAACTTTGATAGAGCAATTAAGTGTTTATTGAAAGCTGAATCCTTATTTACCCAGACTATGATAGAATAAAGTGTATAACAAAAAGCATTTTAAATATGCAGTTTAATTCAGTTGATTACAAAACTTTTTCTTGTTCTTTAAACCAACAGGCACACCATATAATAAGCACTATCAATGCTGGAAGTAGGTTTAATTGTACTCTAGGTGACAATGCCAAAATGCCCCTCCATTGTGGAGTCTCCCCTCCATTGTGCCACTTCCAGTGTAGCAGTACCCTATATAGTGCCCTACAACACAGCAGGAAAAGTGGAGCCAGGAGTGTCTCCCTTTCTCCATACGGTGCTGCCCCCAACCACATTACCTACATATCAGTGATTCTCTTATTGATTAGTTTGTCTTGCAAATGTATTCATATTTTAAGCCAGAATTACCAAGGTTATGGCATTTTGGGATATCAAAGGAACCAGTTTATAGAAGGGCAGCCAATTGCCTGCTCATTTTCTGTCTCTTTCAGCCATATTAATTGCATTTGGCAGTGAGTTACCACAGACATGCACTGCAGATGTGCAATGGAATTATCTCAACCAGAAAGACAACATTCCTTTTATTCTACTCAAGTTTCCCCCCCTTTTATTGTTCCTACTGTGTTTACAGACACAAATTACAAGTCCTCCTGTTCAACCTATTATCCTTCAATGTTGATGCAGAGAAAGGCAACAACAACCAATGAGGCAAAAGCCAATTATGCTTATCCTAAGGGAAAAAAATCCAAAATATGGCAATCACTTTGTTGAAGAAGCCACTTCCAGTTATCTAGCACCCATACCTTGTAATTTTTGTACACACAAGAAAGGCATCCAGGCCTCTTTTGAACTCTTTAATTAACAACTTCCTCAGGCAGAAAATTCCGTAGAGGATGCCTTCTTGTTATTCTTACATTCCCTGCTATAAATAGATCATGGGAGAGATCTCTGTACTGACCCTTGATATATTTATAAAGATTTACTAGGTCACCTCTTAGTTATATAAGTTATTTGGCCATATAAATATTTTAAATTATGTAAATTGTGCATCAATTGGCTAAAACCACCAACAGTTAAACCATATGTTGTACTTATGTTTCCTTATAATATACAATGAACATTCCTTTTCTACATATCTTGGGTAATATTTGGAATTACCATACTTGTTAACCATTGTCTGTCTCCCAGTAACCTAAGATGGTGTAGTGCAATCCACTCACTAAATAACTTATCTGAATGGTTTATGTAGATATATATGCATACACATTTGCAAGTTGCTTCAGCAGACTGAAAAAATCAGGTGCTTTGTAAATGGACCCCAATAAATTAGTTAGCATTTTTTTAAAAATGATGTCACTTGATACTTGTGTCGGTCACACTAATTATTTTATTGTCATTTCTCATTATTAGGCTGACCTCAGGTGATGCCGGTAATGTCAGCATTTGTAAGTATTCTTTACTGTTTTTGTTTAACTGTGGTTGTTGGTTATTAAGTTATGATCTTTAGCTATCAGTGGGTGCTAGGTGATGTAGTTCAAAAGCAACAAACCTGAAAGGGGTAACCTTGCATTATATGAAACATTTTAATATGAAGTTATTTGCTTCATATTCAAAAAGGGTGGCACACCTGAATCCTGGATTTGCTGCTTTGAATTTTGTGACTTAACCTAGTGGGATATTTAGTCTGCCACACTAAAAAACAGTAGCAAACTGCTACTTTATTCACTGTGAGTAAATATGGTAAGGGTGCCCTAATATAGTCCAGTACTGAATAAATCTGCTTAATTTAAATATTTAGGGGGGAATTCACCATTGAGCGAAGTGAGCTCCGAATGCATCGGCTCACTTCGCACATGGTGTTATGTGCTCGCTGATGTCCTTCTCGCGGACATCAGTGAGCACTTTAAAGGGATTCCAGTCTTGGCGAGGCAACTCTTTTGGTCTCACCAAGACTGGAATCCCTTTAAAGCGCTCGCTGATGTCCGCGTGCAGGACATCAGCGAGCGCATAACACCATGTGCGAAGTGAGCCAAAGGATTCGGAGCTCACTTCGCTCAATGGTGAATTCCCCCCTTAGTCTGTTACCCATGTAGTGCTTAACCATAGAACAGTAGTTCCATTGGTAGAACAACTGGGGTGCAAAGGAAATGTAAGCTTTTACTAAAACATACTCATTCCAATGGGCATTTATGTATTTAGAACATATACATATTAGGACAGATGAGCTGATGAGTGCTGTGGAACATATGGAGTTAAGAAAGGAATGAAAATAAGTTTATTTGTTGTAAAATATATACTTCAAACTGATCACACAAAGTGACCCCACTGGCTTCTCAGGCATCCCAGGAAACCTAGTGGGTCAAGTCAGCCTCTTATATGGAGCTGCTGGGTGCTGCCCAATATGAATAATATCTTACAAGGCTAAGGGCAATGAAACCAGGCAGTTTGCAGTGTAACTGGGGTGTGTAAAATATGCATATTGGGAAGTTCTTGGCACAGGAAGCTATTATTCGCATTGGGCAGCACCCAGCAGCTTGAGTCTTGATCCCCTATGTTTGTTGGTATACTCTGTGATTGATGTGAATATATAAATTTAGAATGCATACAAGTTAAGCACAACTACTGTCCAGTCAGTGGTATTAAGCATTAATTACTTTGCTGACTGTACTGCATGACCGAAGGGTTGACTAAACTGGGATCTTCCTGATAGCTAAATATGAATGGTTATTATAAGGTTATTGTATATTTTATTTGTTCCCACATTCCCACACATGTTTTATGCCACCATCAACCGTATAGTTATTCCCTTGGGCAGTGGAATACCTTAAAACACATAGCCAACAAATAGCAGTGGTGCTTTTTTCAATATGGGGAGAGCTTTGTTTGGCCATGTTCCAAATTAAAAATTTGATTTGCTTTACAGCTGTCATTAGCTCAGGTGCGAAGAGTTCATTAGGAGGAGCAGGTGGATCAGGAGGTGGCTCAGGAGGTGGATTTGGCTTCGGCAGTGGAGGATTTAGTGGATCTGGAGCTGGATTCGGAGTTGGCAGTGGAAGCAGCAGTGGTGGCCTTGTCTTTAGTTCTGGAGCTGGTGGATACAACTCTTCAGGCTCCTCAGGATTTGGGCTCAGCAGCAGTGGAGGAAGCAGTTTGAGGTTTTCTTCTAGTCAGTCCAGCTACAGAAGTTAAACAAGCCAGAAAACAAGGCCATAATCGGCACCTACAATCTAATTCCCGACCTGTTAATGAAAATGATGGTAAAAGTCCAAATTAGCATAGACAAATGGCACAAAAAATAAAGTTAACAATACATAACAATTACAGACTGGCTTTCTCTTTAAAAAAAGATGAAGGGTTTCTAACTCCCGTGTCTATTAAAGCCATATAGTACACAGTAACAGGAACAATTTATTTCCCAAAGCTTACCTCCCAAAAAAGAGAGAATTTGCAAATCAGTATGAAGATAAAAATATTATGAAAACTCTGACATCTCTAACAATTCTCCCATATGCCAAAATAGGATAATCAGGATAACTGTTGTAAAGAGATGGTGCATATAGATTTCTCCAGCAGTTTATTCTGTTATGTTCTTGTAGATGTGCATAAGGTTCTAGGATACATACTGTATTTTGTAGCACAAATAAAGTCAATACTGCTAAAATATTAAGATGTTGATCTTTTCTTTGAAGATGTTTTTTAGTTAACTGAAAAACAAGTATTATGTCTGTGTGTTACATTTAATAATATATATACTGACATTCAATATTTCCTATTCATTAAAGAACTAATGTACCCTAACCATAATTGACATATTGAAAGTATACTGAACTACCAGCCTATACAACTGCTATATTATGAAGCAGCAAAACAGTACATTTGGGCTGTAGTCTGCAGGTACTAAGTATTCCATGGCTGCCATATAGGATCCTCATTAATATGCAATTAGACCCTGATACTTCATCCCACCTAATGTTTGGCAGGGCTGAAATGTCACATGGTAGATTAAACTGTGACTATCAATAAGGCATATTCCGTTATGGTTTTCACACATGCTCTATAGAAGCCAGTGCCCAGGACAGCAGCTTTCACAGTAGAGCTGAAATGCTTCAAACACTGCCATGAATTTGGGAAATTATGATTGCAAAAGAAGCAGAAATAATCAAATAGGTGGCTTGGAAGGGTTTTCATGGGTGGGTTTATTGTGTTGGCATGTAGGCTAAATGAACAAATGCAATTTATTAGGAGACTTTAGTTCTTCTTTAAACTTAATGATTCACCATTAAGGTTGGGATCTAGACAGATCTGAGCTATTTTTTTTAAATATGGCCTGATTTTCCAAACTGTTTGCGTAACAAAAATACCATCTGGCCCAGAGCACATGGTAACAGCTCTACTGCCTATGGTACCCTCTATCTGTGCTGCTGCATTCTGCTCACTGACAATGTAGTCTGAATTAATGTCCCAACCTCCAGAAGTCAATAGGGGAAAATTTTAATTGTCAAAGGATCAAGTGAGACCCAAGGAACAGAACATAAATTTAATGAAAACTGAAGAATAAGAGGGTTATTCATTAAGTCCAAATTGCTGCGTATAGGTGTGAATTTACCAGATAAAAACAATCGCAATAGGCTGCTACTGTCGCAGTTGCATCTTTATAATGAGAATATTGTCACAGTCGCAAAGCATAGGTATCCGGCCTGCAGTGCCGGGCCAAGGGGTAGGCAGGGTAGGCGTCTGCCTCCTCCGTGGCCCGGCTGTCTCTGCTGTGCGTCCCTCATCCCGGCAATGATTTAACTTCCTGTGAGTGGCAGGAAGTTGAATCATTACTGGAGAGAGAGGCGCACCCGATTAGCTGTGCAGCAGAGACAGCTGGGCAACAGAGGAGAGAGGTAAGTGAAGGAGGGGAGGCAGTACTAAGATAGCGACCCCCTTCTTCAGAGGGTAGGGACTAAGAAGGAGAGGGCAGCATGTGGGAAGGGGG
>WMED01018977.1:0-12554 GCA_019650415.1 Pipa parva | reverse complement strand
AATGATGAGCAGCTTCCTTCACCCACCTAGTGAGGAGGGTACTCAGCAGCAAGATCAGGAAAAGGAGCAGTCCCTGAAACAGCCGGTGGTTGCCTACTTGTACTGCACTTTGCCAACCCAAGTAGAAGATCCACTAGACTACTGGGCAGCACAACTGGATGTGTGGCCTCAACTTGCAGAGTTTGCAATTGAGAAGCTATCCTGCCCGGCTAGTAGTGTGGCATATGAGCGGGTGTTCAGTGCAGCAGGGGCCATAGTTACTCCAAGAAGAACTCACTTGTCCAGTGGAAATGTGGAGAGACTCATATTTGTGAAGATGAACCAGGCATGGATTGGTGAAGATTTCAACCCACCAATGTATTCTGCATCAGAATAGATCATACCTGGTCACACACCATACTTAAAAATCTTGCTGCTACCTCAAAGCGAGATGTTGATAGCAAGAGAAAGAAGGACTGGGGCTGGGGAGAAGATAGAAAAATGTGGAGGAGGAGAGAGAAGAAGAAGAAAAAAAAATTTAAACACGCATGCAGGCTATTCAACCCCATCTCCAATTCTAACCTGCTCTGAGGAGGGAGAGTAAAAAGGAGGCAAGAATGAATATACCCGAGCTGTTGATGTGTTACCAGCACCATAGGTTTCAGGTACATTTTTCACAGTTTTAAAACACTTTTTACAGCAAAAACCACTACAAGGACATTCTGAAGCTATCTGTGACGTCATGCTCTAACAAAATTAAAAACAAGAGTATGAAATTAATTTAAAAACATTTATAAAATAATAAAGCCAGTAAGCCACCTCACAAATTCTACAGTGAGATAGACTCTAGTCTGCCCTAAACAGTAACGTCTTTTGCTTGTTCTCTGTGTTTGTAAGAGGATACTGTTAGGATTGCAGGGTGTACTGTTTGGAGAAGGAGGTAGCAGCCGAAATCCTGAAAAAACAAACAGACGCTAGGGCACGGAATCTAAGGAACACCCGGTATTCGCCTAGAGCCCCCGCAAGGAGGTTAGGACTTCGCTGCGGAGGGAACCCAGGTCACGGCCCCTAGGACTGAGTGCAAGAACAAGACCACGGAACTCTTTCTCAGATGAACCAAACAAGCAGGGGAACCAGGCAAGCAGAACTGAAGCAATGGCTGTAGCAAGGCAGGATACAAATGGCTGTAGCAAGGCAGGATACTGTAGCAAGGCAGGATACAGATGGCTGTAACAAGGTAGGATACTGTAACAAGGCAGGATACTGTAACAAGGCAGGATACAGATAGACAGGGACAGGCATAGGCTAGGTAGGGAAACCTATAATCAGGCGCCGGACCTCTCTGACAGGCTCCCTTATATAGCTAGGGAGCCTGTCAGATGATCGCGCCGAATAATTCAAAAAGCACGCTGCCGCGATGTGCGCACTATGACGTCAGTGCGCATGCGTGGCGGCGGCATCCCGGAAGAGCCGCGGCACCGCGATACCCGACGCTGGAGCGGCTGATGCGGGTAAGTAACGATCCTTACAGATACAATGCTGGATGGCATGGAGACAATCTAATGCTGGAAAAGCCCCTATGCAGTCCTGTTAGTGTCTTAAAGAACCTAAGATGGCTGGCAGCAGCAGCAAAATCCACAGTCATTCACTCTTTCCTTTAAGAATTCTTGAACTGTGTAAAACTGATATACCCCACTGGGCAGGAACAAAAATCATGAGAACCAGTGTAAAAGTAAGATTTTGGAGGTACGAAGAAGTGCAATAAATGAGCACATTATACAGTATATACCTTCCTTCTACCTCAAAATACCAAAAAGTGTGCTACTAATTTAATTCTTGCTGCTACCTCTAAGTGCAATAAGTGTGAAAATTATATAAACCTTGCTGCTACTTTAAAAGACCAATAACTTTGACAAAAATTTTATTCTTGCTGCTACCACTAAGTGCAATAAATGTGCTAATTATATAAACCTTCCTTCTAACTCAAAATACCAACAATTGTGCTACTAATTAAATTCTTGCTGCTACCTCTAAGTGCAATAAGTGTGAAAATTATATAAACCTTGCTGCTACCTTAAAAGACCAATAACTGTGCCAAACATTTAATTCTTGCTGCTACCTCTAAGTGCAATAAATTTACTAATTATATATAATTATATAAATAATTATATAAACCTTATATAAACATTCCTGCTACCTCAAAATAACAATAAGTGTACAAATTATTTAAAACGTGCTGCTACCTCAAAATAGAATTAAGTGTGCTAATAATTTATACCTTGCTGCTACCCCTAAGTGCAATAACTGTAACACCCAGTTACCTTATACTGCTGATGCTGTCTCCTCCACACTGACAGTGCCACCCAGTCAAGTCATTTTGCTACCTCCACACAAAATTAAACTGCCACCCAGTCACGTTCTGCTGCTGCCTCCACTCAGTCTAATGATGCCACCCAGTTAGTTAATGATGCTGTAGCTCCTCCCACCTGCACACTGTCTCTGTTAAGTCATGTGGCTGCTGTAGCTCCTCCCACCTGCACACTGTGGGTCACAGCTTGGTTTTTCTCACATGGCCCAGATATTCCTGTGTCCCAAAGTCAGTAACGAGTTAAGTTTTGCCCCTGTAGCTACTCTGATCAGTGAAGTATGAAGCGATTCGGTATGCTGCACTTGTCATCTGCCTGTCATTTCTTAACACAGCATTGTAGGAAGACCAAACCATGCTCCCTATGCCTATTTAAGCATGGAAACTGTTCTGTGACACCCTAGGTGCTGTAAGTAGCCCAGAAATAGGTTATTTTGGACCCACTTCAGCACAAATTTATTTGGATCGAATCGAACTTTTCAAAAAATTTTGGCAAATCTGCCGAATTTAATTTTTGAAAAATTCGGCCAACTATAATTATAATAATTACCTGATATTGATATTTATGGAGTAAAGAGAAGTTTCTAGACTTTTCACTCTGCAGAATATTCATATTGTGAAGCGCATCAGACATTAGATTGACTGCAAGGGGTAAAGAGAAAGAATTGATATTTTCAGTGAAATACGGCAGATCTGTAATACGTTCCTCTCCTGTGCAGTTACGTAGCTTCTGAAACCAAAGATATTTATATAATTCGTTCCTATTTTCATCTTTTGATAAACACTTATGAAAATCCATCCAAATATTTTGAACTAATTTGTCTTCTGGATAGTTTGAAGGATGAAAATTTTCTAAAAACCTCCTCATCTCTGGGGAATCTGCATCATAATTGTAACCCGGAATAAACACCAAACTGTTGTTAAATATCCATGGATATACAAATGCAAGCAAATCATTACTTCCCCAGTTAGTGGAAAGGATTAAGGTTTTTTCACCCAAGTGATTTCCTGTTTCAAAAATAAATATCTCAAAATAATCAGAAAGTGTTCCACAGAGTATGAATACATTAACCAAAGATTCTATGATCATTGTGTAGTAGTATTGTAGAGACATGTAGGTAAAATTATTGTTTAAATCTTCTATCTTTATTATTTTCTCAGCACAGATTCCCTCACTAGAGAGAATGTTTGACAGGTGTTTATATTCTCTCTCCCCATTGACATCATCAGAGGTAATAATAACAACCCAGGTCCATCCAAAGTATTTCAGTAGTTTACTTATAGCAACATATTGTCCTTCATTACTTTCTACTGTCCGGAAAAAATAGGGAAAGTTGGTTCTGTCTCTGAGCCCAGAGTCTGTAGCTCCATAACTGATCTGTAACAATGGAAGGAAGGTTAATAATGTCAGTATAGACAGATTGTAGACATTGTGTTGATGTATACAGCCCACACTATTAGCTTACTGAGCTTGTATTAGTGATTTACTATATTATGTGGGTCTATATAACTTTATAGGAATTTTACAGGGTAAATAAAGGCAGTAACAAAACCTGGTTAAATGTGGCTAAGCAATTAGTTTTCACTCCTTAGGCTGGCAGGTGTTACTTTTTCTTTGTATGTATAAATTTTATTTATAAAGTGCCACAAATTTATGCAGCACTTTACAATTCAGCAATACAAATTTCATATAGATGTGGGAAGGGTGCATTAAGCAATAAAAGTATAATATCAGTAGGATATTTTACTTTAAGTGCTAGGCTGTGGTTGAAACAAGAGGTTAAAGGTCCCTGTCCAATAGAGCTTACAATCTAAATGCGAGGAAGACTTATATACACATATAGAAGGGTAATAAGAGCTGTAATAATGTTCTGAAACACTGGTCAACAAATACAAATATTAAGCATAAATAACTAAGAAAACATAAAATAAAGTACATTCATAAATATTAGTGATAAATATCAGTGCTAGTGCTTCAAAAGGTAGGATTTCAGTTTGGTTTTAAAAGTGCAGAGGAAATGTTCCTGGGGTAAATAAAGGGATATAGAATCCCCGATGTGAGGGACAGAGGGAATGTTCCTGGGGAAGATAAAGGGGTATAGAATTCCAGATGTGGGGGCAGAGAGAATGTTCCTGGGGAAGATAAAGGGGTATAGAATTCCAGATGTGGGGGCAGAGAGAATGTTCCTGGGGAAGATAAAGGGGTATAGAATTCCAGATGTGGGGGGCAGAGATAGAAAAGGGTTTAAGACGAGAAAGGGCAGTATTGGTGTGGGGAATGCAAAGCTGGTTGCTTTGAGAGGAGCACAGTAGACTTCTATGAATGTACGGGCATACGAGTCAGGAAATGTAGGGAGGGGCAACAGAGTAAAGTGCCTTAAATGTCAAAATGATTTTTGTTGCGATATGTACTAAAATCGCACAACAAGGACATTCAGTATAAAAGATGTTACTTTTATCCTTTTAACCCAGGCTATGAAACATCTCAAGGGGTTGAGCCCCACTTATGTTAGGAGTATGTTTTAGAATGGTGTTCATTATATATTATAATAATGAGGGTGTCAGTAGTCCTTTCCAAAACATGAAAACCCCATTTATTAAAAAAAACACAATTTAAAGAGACACCAGCACAAATATTTACAGTCAGCCATAGAGTACACAGGAGTATTGAGAGAGAGATCAGAGAGAGAGAGAGAGAGAGATATTCCTATTCTCATTGTCATATATGCTGGAGAGATGCAATACATAATTTCAATCCTTGCATGTCCTTATGTACTGTACATATGTAGAATTGACAAATATCTATCTATCTATCTATCTATCTATCTATCTATCTATCTATCTATCTATCTATCTATCTATTTATCCATCCAGTGCCAGCTCTGCCATTAGGCAGAGTAGGCAAATGCTAGGGGCGCCGCCTGCCTAGGGGGGTGCCCTAGCATTTGCCTACTCTGCATAATGGCAGAGCCGGCACTATGTGGTTGTGAGGTTTGTGTCGCTGGGGCGGCGCCGGGGAAGGGGGGGGCGGCGCAGTACGGGAGGCGCTGGGGAACTTGGGCAGCGCGGGATGGGAAGGGGGGCGCCTAGGGCGCCTATAGGGCCAGAGCCGGCTCTGTATCTATCTATCTATCTATCTATCTATCTATCTATCTATCTATCTATCTATCTATCTATCTATATCTATGGACAACACAAGTAAATACAAAATGCAATTTGTAAATGAAGGTGTTTATTATTAAAGGAGAAAAAAAAATCCAAACCATCATGGTCCTGTGTGAAAAAGTAATTGCCCCCCTTGTTAAAACATACTCTAACTGTGGTTTTTCACACCTGAGCTTAATTTCTCTAGCCACACCCAGGCCTACACCTGTTCTCAATCAATACATCACTTAAATAGGAGCCCTTTAATTTTACTACCCGGTACTCTCATGTATGGCCCCTTATTTATCAACTGATCAGTCAGCTGACATGTTAATGAGATCTCAGGTGATACGAACCGCTACCCTGATTCAGCTTTCCACATACCTTACACTCTCTTTTCACTGAACACACCCGCGGCTTCTATCCTATACATCGTTACCTACTCTCTGCAACATGATTGAGAACCCCTGTGTTCTGGTAAGTTTTTACTCTATTTATACTCTCTCATACACTTGCACCTCATCTATGATTAAGTGCCTGAAGCGCGAAACATTAAGGGTGCCATAGCCTTTGATTTTAAATTTTGATTTTTTATGATGCTCTGATTTTAACTACCTCCCAATAAACTTTGTTGTTTTTATTGTTTTTGGAGTGCCGGAGCCATTGTTTTGTTTGCATCTCTTCTGTGGGTCTTTTACTCTGTGGCACCCAACATTTTCTACATTGCTTCTCATACCTTCTACTGTGGATTGAGCGACCCTTTTTCTTTGATTGTAGAATGAGTCAAATGGACTACCAGGAGTCAATAAATAGTGAACTAAAGGTCCTTAGTAACAAAGAAAAAAGGGCTTAGCTTAATCCCCTGGTAACTAAAGCATGTAAAGTCCCAATGCAGTAAAGTGTGGGGTGCTCAGGAATGAGACCATAGAAATTGCAGCTTTGGTAGTAAAATCCGGCAAAAACGTAATTAATCCACAGAGAACCTGCTTCTATACCTCACACACACTGCTGGAGCTGTGGATTACGTTTTTGGTGCCCAGGTAAGCAATCACTATTTATGCACTGTTTGGTTAGGGCAACTGCTCCTATGATTAAGCACCCAAAGCGTGAAATGCGTTAGGGGGTGCCCTTTCTGTTGTTTTTACCAACTTTACTGGATAACATTATGGATCCTGTTTTTAACTTTATAAAGAAATAAACGTTTTTAATTTTACTGCTGGGAGTGCTGGATTTTACTACCAAAGCTAAAGGTTCTTGCCTAGTTGCTGCAGGGTGCAGTAACAGGACCCTCACCCTCTGGATGACAATTTGGAGAACCCCCTTAGGGAATGAAACTAGGGTAGTTTGCATGTCAGCTCACCTCAGATGGTGAGAGTAATTGAGGCTAGGTTGTGTACTGGGAAGCCTGAGACCCCAACAGGAGGGTTAGAGTCTAAGAGGCCTGATGTATCAAAAGGGACTCAAGTGGTAGGAGTTGAGATTAGGGGACAAGCACACTTGGAGAAGGATGTTCCCCCTGGGTGTATCCAGCCTTCTTGAGAGGGATCTACTGAGAGATTTCTCTGATGATGAATCTAGATACTGCCTGTGCTTACTCTGAGGGGCCTGATTTGGTAACTATGTATATTACCATGTTTATGTGATGATAATGACATGCTGTAGTAACAAGTACTGCTCAAATGATAAGTCTGGAACCTGCTGTAATAATATTTATTTCTATCTATACTACTATGTTAATAAATCTGTTAATTCAGAACTACTGGTGCCCTGTGTGTTTTATGGATTCTTCATTTATATACCACTCCTATTTGTAAGCAGGGCCTCTTCCCTTGGTATGGGTTAGTTGAGGCTTATGGGAAATGTAGGAGTATGTGGGGCATATATAATTAGATGTACCAATTATACCATTACACATATAAATCTGTGATACAATAAGAGTCCAGACAAAGGGAATGTTAAACTACTTTCTGTATAAATGAGAAAGCTTAGTTCTTCCTTAAACTCTAATTAGTCCTTCCTTAGATCTGTTACTGTTCCTTCCACACATTACTAAAGATCCATAAGCATTAAATAAACATGTGAAATTATTGTAAGAGAAATATAATATTCATGTAATAAGTTATGGCTATTGTTCCTATTTTAGTTTTTAACTCACACCCCTTCTTTAACAATTAAATATGTTTAAAAAGTTTTTAATAGGTTATAGTTTTCCAATTACCTGGTGCAGTGTTGTAGTGAGGATGTATGTCCCCTAGAATAAGTCCACTCTCAGACACTGACTTTCTGGATCAGAACACTCTATTACAGCGGTTCTCAACCTTTTTTGTCCGGCGACCCCCGTTGTTGACGTCACCGCACCGCACATGATGACGTTTCGGCCAAACGTCATCACGTACGCACATCACGTGGTGATGTTTGGCCAAAATGTCATCACATATGCTTGTCATGTGGTGACGTTTGGCCGAAACATCATGTCACGTGTCACGTGGTGATGTTTAAGGCCGACATCACCCCACAGGAACCTTTATAGGAAGGGTTCCTGCGGGTACTTCCGGGTGCCAGAGCGGTTCTCGATCCCAGTGGGACGGCCTCGTGACCCCCACCGGGGTCGCGCCCCATGGTTGAGAACTGCTGCTCTATTACATGCTTCATCCATAGCTTCCTGTCTAGCATTTCCTCTTCATTAAGTTATCTCCTCCTCCTCTATTGCTACTCAGATATATTGTAATGTGTGAACAACATATAACATTTAGAACAATTATAACAATATCACACCTGTAACAGATTGGGTTAGGGTAACCACCATGTTCCTTACCTGGGAATATCCGTACATGGTCAGAATATGTGCCATGGGAATAGTGGTTTCTGATATAATATCCCCAATAAATCCAGCAATGGTTCTGTTTTCCACACAGGAGTAATTAGGTACTGGTTCACTGGTACCAGATAATATCTGTAATACACCCCTCACTGCTGTGTTAGTAGTTTGGCAGGAATCGTACATATGGTATCCCAGAGTCAGGTTGGGTAACAAAGATGGATCATTGTTAATTTGTTCAATGGCAAATCGAAAATCCACAAAGTATTTCGAGTGTTGTTGACTGCGCCTGGGAGAAGGAATAATACAGAAGATGTTATAATAAAATCTCTATTATAATTCACTAAAGATAGATTGAGAAATGAATTTTTACATGCAGTTTTTTCTGAATAAAATGTAGTGAAACTCCAACAAATGTTTGTGTTTTTGTCTTGTTTTGAATATTCAGAGAGTGATCGGGGGGAGCTTATAATGTTATTTTCAGTTATTGATGGGACTAAGGGTTTGATGGTTGATATTTCATGTATAATTACAAAAAGGTCAGTAAAAATTATTTTAAATTCCTTATTAATTCATTATTTGCTTCTGTCCTTCCATTAGGGTAAAGTGTTAAATATTCCATAAAATAAACTACACTACTCACTATAAGCTTACAATAGGTGGTAAAATATCACCTATTTAACAAACTTTTCATTTCTATATTTTATAATTGGGATAATAAAGTGATTTTATAATATATTTAAACAATGAGGCACCAAACAAAGGAGAAGAATCTGTATTGTTATTATATTCCCAGGTTTATTATCTGTACCATGTGTTACACAGGAGAGACACAGGGATGAAGTGAACATTTATAACTTTACACTCTCCCAGAGAGATAAGACAGATAGAGAATGTGGGGAGTAGAAATAGACACATTTTTCAAAAATTTCAAAAAATTTGGTTGCTTCACTGAATTTTTAGCAAAACTTTGGTTCGTCACAAATTAATTTGTGATGAATCAAGTTAAAAAAGAACTATTTATAGGCAAATAGGCATAAAAGGAGGCAATAGGGAAGGCCTACTAATAAACCCCATCTAGTAGGTGTCTCTGGGACCCCCAAACCACCCACGATCCCCCCAGTATAATTCAATAAAAAGTGGCTATTTAAATCATAGCCAGCAGCAAGCAGCCATGATTTAAAAGCCAATTATTTCCATAGCACTATGCAATAGAAGCGCTATGGAAATAATTCATTAAAATAAATTAATTACAACTAGCAGGGGTCCCACTGATCCCCCCAATCCCCTTGTTTAAATCATTAACTGGCAAGTCAGCGGTTAATGATATTAACACATTTATTTCCATAGTGACTATTACAATAGCAGCACTATGGAAATAATTCATTAAAATAAATGAATTACAACTAGCAGGGGTCCCACTGATCCCCCTGATTCCCCCCTGCAGCAGCACACAGCCTTGTTTAAATCATTAACCAGCAAGTCAGTGGTTAATGATATAAATACAATTATTTCCATAGCGCTACTGCAATACAAGGGAAATAATATGGAAATAATTCATTTAACACTAGAAGTCCCAGAAATTTCGAGCTCCTTCTTGAAGTCCTGAAAGAGGGTCAAATGACCCTTAGTCCAAACAGACAACTCTGATGGCTCCAATTAGCGTCCTTTCATTTGCAAATGTGGCCATTGTCTGAGGAATCTGCAGGGGGCAATTGTGTTGATCCACCTCAGGTCTTGTAAGAGAGAGTAAGTAAGCTGCTCCTGAGCGTGTCTGCCCACCCCCCAGCTGCTTTGTTGTGCTGGGAATATGCATAAGGTTGCTAACACCTTAGCAAATTTGCATGCAGCCTTTTATGCTGTGGGGGAGAAATAGGCGACTGCTTCACATATTTTGTTCACAAGAAACAAAATGCAGAGAAGGATCACAGTTCAATAGGCATTGGAACTGATCCTGAGCAACACCAACACCAGCTGCTGAGTGAGTGCTGAAACGCTAGTCACACAAGAAGGACATGCCACTCACACTCGCAGCCCCCCACACCAGCCTATTGTAAATATGTGTCGAATTGTTTTATTCCTTGTATTTTTTTTATTATTTTCATAACAAAAATAGAAAGCATGGAAACAAATAACAGTTGTTCTTTTGTATATTTACATTTTTGTATATTTAGATTCGAGACAATGGGTGCAGAAAAAACAATCGCAAAAAAAATCGCAGCTACTTGTGCTATTTTTGCGATCTGTCCCATTGGTCATATAGATCACTCCTCTGAGATTTTTTCACACGAAAAAAATTGTAAAAAAAAAAAATCATTGGAAAATTGCACCTATGGAAAAAAATCGCACGAAAAATAATGTTTTATTTTCAATACATCATGCAACACCTACGCTTCGATGACATGTTCACATGCAGTGAGCGAGTGGAGACCGATAAGTTTGCTGCAATCTCAGATGTGTGGAGATCGTTTGTCACCAACTGCATCGCATCCTACAACCCTGGTCGACACATCACTATTGATGAACAGCTTTTCCCGTCAAAGACTCGCTGCTGTTTTCTGCAATACATTGCAACAAAACCAGACAAGTTTGGCATCAAGTTTTGGGTGGCTTGCGACTTGAAATCAAAGTACATCTGTAATGTCCTCCCATATCTTGGCAAGGACCCCAGTCGTCCCAGCGGGGAGAGACTTTCTGAAACTGTAGTGATGAGGCTGATGGAACCATTCATGGACAAGGGCAGAACTGTAACCACAGACAATTTCTTTACATCATTGTCACTTGCACGACGACTGCTTAGCTGGAAAACCATTATCCTCAGCACAGTCAACAAGAGTCGCCGGGAATTTCCTCAATCCGCTAGACAGATGGACCGCACTGAATTCACCACTCAGGTGTTTTCAACCACTGGTGCCACACTGACAGTGTATGCACCCAAACGAAAGAAGGCCGTCTACATTCTCAGCAGCATGCACGGCGTGGTTGAGACTGAGGATACCAACAAAAGGAAGCCAAACATGGTCACACAATACAACCACACAAATGCGGTGTGAATGTAATGGACCCAATGGTGCAGGAGTACAGCGTGTTTGCAGGAACACGGAGATGGCCAGTCGCCATGTTCTACAACATGATTGACATGGCAGCACTGAATGCTCATGTTCTTTATCAGGCATGCACTGGGGTGCAGGAGAGACGGGTGGACTTCCTGGTTGAGCTTGCAAAAGAGTTAGGTGGCTCTCATGTCACTGAAAAGAAGGCACACAAGGAGAAACTCCTTCAGCAACAACCTTCCACACCCATCCCTGGCAAAAGGGCGAATTGTCAGGTCAACCATCGATGCACAAACAATTGTGCACCTGAGAGATGTGTTGACTGCTACAAATACACGTGTGGCAAATGTATCAGGGACATACCCAGGCAGTGCCAGGCATGTTCCAACAGTGCAGACAGACTGCTGAGTGAGTGCTGAAATGCTTGTCACAAAAGAAGGACATGCCACTCACACTCGCAGCCCCCCACACCAGCCTATTGTAAATATGTGTGGAATTGTTTTATTCCTTGTATTTTTTTTTTTCATAACAAAAATAGAAAGCATGGAAACAAATAACAGTTGTTCTTTTGTATATTTACATTTTTGTGTATTTAGATTCAAGAAAATGGGTGCAGGAGAAAAAAAAATCTAAAAAAAAATTGCAGCTACTTGTGCTATTTTTGCGATCTGTCCCATTGGTCATATACAGTAGATCTGTCAGGATCCAGAGTTTCCGTTTGTGCTTTTTCCACTATCCCTAAGTATCAGTATCCAGAGTCTTGTCTTTGTTCACTATGCCTAAGACTATTTAAACTGTTCACACCTCCCCCACCTTGCTCCATTTATCCCAGAACTTCCAGTAAGCTGATGTTATCTCTGAGCTTAAGACCTGAACTATTGTCTTCCTGATATGTTAACCTGTGTTCCGAGTTCCTGTCAGAGCTGCTGTGCTATCTGATCCTGCCAGTCTGCCCTGAACTGTGACTTCCAATCTGACAGCTCTTTCGCTGCATTTCCTGGGGATTCACAGCCTTGCCTGTCAGCTGCATTTTCAGTCCAAGTGATTCACAGCCTTGCCTGTCAGCAGTTCCTTCAGTCCAAGTTACAGCTTGCACCTTCATCTTCTGTTATGTTCAGCACCGGCCAGTTTGCAACGTCTGACCCTTTCCTTGTTCTTGAGCTGTGTTCAGTCAGCGTCTGTCCTGTTTCTGTTC
>WMED01018976.1:0-12554 GCA_019650415.1 Pipa parva | reverse complement strand
TTCTGTCTGTCTCTCTCTCTCTCTCTCTTTCTCCCTCTCTCTCTATCTCCCTATATCTCTATCTCTCTGTCTCCCTCTCTCTCTCTGTCTCTCACTCTATATCTGTCTTCCTCTCTCTCTCTCTCTTTCTGTCTCCCTCTCTCTCTCTCTCTCACTCTATATCTGTCTTCCTCTCCCTCTCTCTCTCTCTCTATATATATATCCCCTCTGTATCTATCTATCTATCTATCTATCTATCTATCTATCTATCTATCTATCTATCTATCTATCTATCTATCTATCTATCTATCTATCTATCTCTGTCTGTCTCTGTTTATCCCTGTTCCCCAAGGCCAATTCACATATGCACAGAGCAAACATTCACTATGACCTCACAATAAATGGAGAATATATACAGTAAAGAAGTAAAGTATCTCCGCTTAAACCTCCCCTTCATGTGTTTATATAGATTTATTTCATAAGGCCATACTGATGATTTGCATTTTCTTTAGGATATGAAAATAAACCCAACATTGCAGAGCAGGGAATGTGCTTGAGGCATAGCTGCAGGCATGTAGGAATAAACATAGAGAAGACATAGAATGAAAGAAAGACAGAAACTTCTAATGCAGACTATTAATAAGCAATTTGTCCCAGAGAAATTTACATTGCAAAGAGATGGAGTTTAGCTGGCTCAGCTGCCCCCTTTTTACTTAACTATGTCCAGAAACCTCTATGTTTATTAATACCTTAAGTGACTGTATCACTGATCTGCATAGAATTTTACTGGCACATTTAGTTCACACCTTCAGCATTCATGTTGATCTTTGACGTCATAATGACATTGTCAAAACAAATCAGTCTGATTCTTCCTTTATTATTTATGCAATAGTTTTGCAGGGCCTTTTACTTGCACACGCAGCCAATTCCCCCCCCCCCCCCCCCCCCAAAAAAAAAAGTTTTTTTTTTTTGTTTTTTTTTCATTCCTGTTACTTTTATTATTGTTATTGGGAATAAGGGACGCCGCTAAGGCAGATATATCTACTGCTTAAATCAGTAGGAATGTTCATATCAACCTCATTTTAAACAACAAGTGTTAAGTACCGATCTCCAATTTCGTAAGCGCTGGAGCACCTTGACATTGATGGGAAAAAAAAAGAAATTTAGGATTCTTTAGGATGGGAAGAGAGCTCCACCTACAGGTCAAATTGATAATGGCAAGAAATCATGAAACTATGTTTCTGTTCATTGGAAATGCTGGTTAAATGATAAAGAAAACAAATATTGTTTTCCCACGTCACGATTATTAAAAAGTATTGATCATTCAAGAAACAGAAAAGTTTTTTTTTTCTTAGGCTGAATAAGTCATAGGAATGGAAACCACTGTTTCATGCAATTTTTTTTTTACCAATTGAATTACAAATATTATATATTGAGATAATGCAATATGATTTGTTAGTCTTCTATTTTAGATTTGATCTCCCCAAAGACCACACTTGTCGTTCTCCACCTTTATTATTATTATTTCTTTTTATTAAAACATCAATCTAGTCTAGAGCTGGTGAACTCCATTTCACCTAGAGAACATAAAATTCTCTATACCCAGGATATAAGCACCTTTCATAAATCAACACAGTTCTTGACAGATAGATCAATTTTTGATTGTTAATCCAAAAGGAGGAGTTTTAATTGCTTCTAAGATGTTAAATTAGGGGGTAAAATCATTAAACTCCCTTTTCATGCATTAGATCCCCACAGTATATATAGGCAGTGGTCAAAAACATTGTATAATAATAATAATTAAAATCAGAGATCTACAACCTATAGTGCCAAAGCTATTTATTGTTTAGTGCATCTGGTGCTCTGTGAGTAGTATTGTACCAACAGCTGGATGACCACAGTGAATGGGGAACTTGATGTTCAGCCAAATCGTTCCTCCTAACCTAGTGCTGTTATTGTATCATAGGTTGTTTATACAGTTCCAATGCACAACAGAATATGAGTTAAGATAATAATATATAATAATATATTATTATAGTTATTATATTATAATATAATGTTCCATAAATGCACTTTAGATGTGAACATATTGGAATTTGCAGTTCGTGATGATGTCATTATATGATGCATGTAATACAAGCATTAGGAACTTGACCCACTGACATTCAGGCATTTATTATGGAGTATGAAAGTAATATCTAAGGAGAATTGCAGTGTACATATGGAGTGTTTCATTAGTATCTATGAAAAAATGAAATGATTAACTATATAGTATTAAATACAGAGTATTACAGTACAATGTATGGAATATTACATAATTAACTGTATCATTCATGGATGATTGCTGGCTTGGGTGTGGAGTATTGCAGTATTATTTGTGGAGTATTACACTATTTATTATAAAGCTGTTCGGTATTATCTGGGGTGTATTACAGGGTTGACTGTTGTGTATTCTAACATAAACTTTGTAGCATTCTCAACTGAGAATTATAGCATTAACTATAGAGTTTTACAGCGCTATCTGTGTAGTATTGCAATATTCATTCATACAGTATTACAGTAAATAAGTATTGCAGTAATTATGGAGAATACCAGAATTTGTCTATGAGGTATTATCTATAAAGCATTACAGTATTTATTTATGGAATATTAAAACATTAACTAGATTCATCATTCACTTCAGTCCCTGCCCTGTGGAGCTTACAATCTAATTTCCCTATTCAGTCACACACACAAAATGTGTTGAATAAATGTCCAATTTTACAGCTAACAACAGACACAAAGTTACACATCAGCTCAATTAGGGGCTGATTTTCTGTTTGGCATAAGGTGACAGTTCACCCAAAAGCTATAGAGATAAATCAACCAAGTGGAAACATGATCTAGGAGCATTGAAAGGGATGTAGAAACCACTTGTTGCACAGTATGTGATTATAATGCATTGACAAAAATGGTGGGCGGTTGTTACAAATTGGTGACATTGTTCTTTCTTATAATCAAGTAGGCCTAGTGATAGTATGTTGTCATTAATTTAGAAAGAGATTATTAATCTTATTAATGTTATTATTAATGTGCGCACAGTCTATTCACTATATTCTCAACTCCAATTTTTCAGCAAATTTTTTTCTATTTTTTGAATCCAAGTCAACTCCTTACAATGGTAGCATAATTATACACCTCTTTGCACTCAACTTTTGCCTGTTCTCAACACACCAGAATGCACTGAAATGGCCAATTCAGCAAGGCGCACTGCTCCGAATGCACCAATTGGGCAAAACTGATTAAACTTGAAAAGGCCAGTTTTGAACTGAAACTTGAAAAGGCCAAAATTGGCCTTTTCAAGTATAATAAATTTCGCCCAATATTGACTTTGCCAGCTCATGGCAAAGTATGGGGTTGATGGAGGGGTTCCTGTCTGTGGTAAGGTGACTATACACTCAAGTGACAGAGAAAATATAGTGGTCAATTGACAATATGAACTTGGAAAGATCATTTCAACCTTTTTGATTTGATTCAAATATTTTTCTACTCACTGAACTTTATAACTGATAAAAAATTGCTGATTTTTCAAACAAGGTAAATATTGGGCAGTGCGGTGGCTCAGTGGTTAGCTCTGCTGCCTTGCATCGCTGGGTTCAGTTCCACCCTGGACTTCATCTGCATGGAGTTTGTATGTTTTCCCCTGAGTGGGTTTCCTCCAGGCACTCCACTTTCCTCCCACAATCTAAAGACATCTGTGCGTCTGTCTATGTGTGTGACTGAATAGGGAAACTAGATTGTAAGCTCCATGGAGCAGGAACTGAAGTGAATGATGAATCTCTGTAAAGCACTGTTTAATATAATAGCGTTATATTAAAAAAAATGAATAAAATGCAAAAATAAAAAATCGCTAAATATCAACCTATCACACTGAAAGAAATTCACTAAGACTAAGATCTCACATTGTTTAGGACGGGGTCATACTGGCTGTTTTTTAGCTGAGTTGTTTTTAATAAGACTCACTACTGTCTATGGTACAAAACACAATAGTCTGTGTGGATTATCTCACAGGAAACAATTTTTCCAACTCAGCTGACTGTCAGTGTGACTGTCAAAGTAACCATTTATAGAATCATATCTAGAAACATATTTGTTTTTGTTTAGAAATGTATCTAGCTGCATTTTAAAATTATTTAATCCCTCATGCTACCTGCCTGAATGAACTGCCCAGTCAGACTACCCTCAGAGTAGGCCACACTATGCATTTCATTGACACTATATGCTTGTAATTTACTTCAATTCACTTGTTCTTTGTTAAACACTTTTGTCGGTATTGTAACTGTATTGTTGGATTGTACAGCACTGCATAACCTAGTGGGACTTAGTAAATGAAAATATACTGTACATACATACATATATGCACTAGGTTTACCAAAACAAACAGACCTGCTCGTCATTCAATGAAACTGTAAAATGAGGAGTTAGGTATTTGCTGGTATTGAAATCTCCTCTCTTATAATTTCACTAAATGCTCTATTGTGTAATAAACTATCCCAGGGAAGAAAAAACTCCCAGATACATTTACTGACTTTGTAAATAGTTGTGTATTGTGATCATACTACTCTGTGATGCCTCTTTGTAAGTTAAAAAAAATATATTACATTTTCTTCCTCTGTTCACATCAAGCCTTCCATTTCTTCAAGGGTGAGATCTATTGGGGGACTGTGCAGGTGTACAGTATGTGAAATATTGTAAAATAAAATTTGTTAGAGCGATGTGTATACTGTTACATAGAGGCAAGAATTCATGGCAATTTGCCATTTTTTCAAATTGCTCATTCGCTAAAGACAGTAATATTCTGCAATGTGACAAATTCACACTCAATTTAACAGCTTATGCTGACTTGGAGTTTATGCTCCTCATTGGGCTTTTTTGACTAAAGAATGAATTCATTTCCCTAAAATTCAAGTCAAATCAAAAAAATAGTTGTGTGGATTCACTTCTCTTTATTCATGATTTGAATCGATTTGTTGAAAAACCAGCAGAGCTGTTAGATGCATAGTGTGGAGTAGACATTCCAAAGGAAGTAGGATGAGAAATCATGCAATTTAACGTGAATTCCCCCAGTGAAGTGCAGTGACATCATCCTCACCATAACCCTAACTGTATATAAGTGAAAAAAACACCTATTTCTATGTCACGTTGTCCCTAGGTCACATTGTAACTTATTCACAGTTGTCATTGTAACTATTGAAGAAATAGTCACCTTACACCACACCAGAAACCTGACATCAAACCCCCAATTTGCCACTCTGAAGTGGTGAAGTCAAACTGGTGAATTCAGAGCAGTTCACCTAGTCGCATTCGCTCCATTGACAGACTCCATCAGTTGCTCAACACTTGTATAAGTACCTGTGCACTTGCACACAAAGTGATCCAAAGTGCTCCATAAGATCGCAACTGTTGCAGTCACGTGAATTAGCTGCATATCTGTGACATTGCAGACTGCTAAATAAGCAAACATGGAAAAGTGGCGATCAAATGCAAATTCAGAGCGATACTCAACTATTCAGCCTTCAGTCACTTTGGGTATTCATCTTCTGTCAAAATGCAAACATGTAAAATAGAGCAGTGTTTCCCAAACTTTTTTTTCCGTGGCCCGGTTATTTTTGTGCTTATCCTTAGTGACCCGGCATTTAATTTTAGTAGGTCACGAAGGATAAGCACAAAAATAACCAGGTCACGAGAGCGCCGCTCATGAATATTCATGAGCGGTGCCGTGCGTGATGGTAAGGGACTTCGCGCACGGCACTGCTCATGAATATTCATGTGCCGGCTACTTCATGATGCTACACGCATTGTACGCTTAAGGTGTACAATGCGTGTAGCATCATGAAGTAGCCAGCTCATGAATATTCATGAGCAGCGCTCTTGTGACCCGGCATTTTATTTTCGTGGCCCGGTACCGGGTCGCGACCCGGCATTTGGGAAACACTGAAATAGAGGATAAAAATGGTGGCTCAGAGGGGCTTACAGCAAGGCTCCTGCTATATTCTGGTGACATTTCCCTCAAATATCTTAGGAAAATAGGGTGACAAAGTATCAGCATGAACTAGGATTTGTCTATTGAAATTAATGTGAAAAAAAAGTCAATAATTCATCTGCAATATCAGCCAAAATACTGGCAACAATAGTGCTGACAAAGTGGAGACAATATTGGCCACTTCAACAAATTAGTGACATTGTCCTTCATTTTTTTCTACTAATACATATTGATATTAACATAATACATACCGTATATATACATATATACATGTTTTTTTATGACATCACTTCATGGGGGTAATTCACGAAAGAGTGAACTTACCTCCGATTGTTTGCTTCAGTATGCATAGCCTGTTCTGCGCTCGCTGATGTCCTGCACGTGGACATCAGCGAATGCTTTAAAGGGATTCTAGTCTCGGTGAAGCTCACGATGCTCCACTCGAGACGTCTCGCGAGACTGGAATCCCTTTAAAGTGTTCACTGATGTCCGCGTCCAGGAGATCAGCAAGCGCATAACAGGCTATGCATACTGAAGTGAACGATCGGAGGGTAAGTTCGCTCTTTGGTGAATTATTCCCCATGACTCTATGCCTGTAGGTGGAAGTTGTGACAATACTCACTAATTCACATGATTATGTACAGAAGTCACTACACAATTGTTTTCCACATTACGGCGAGAATACACAGTTTAAATAATAGGCAGAATTGTCTATGCTATATTATTAGGAAATTGTTACACTATAAAATAGCCCATCTCCTGTCTCCTAAATCATTGCATTAAAAAACTCTATATGCTCTGTACTATCCCAGTGAAGCTAACACAGTTATGCAAACTCAAAGCAACCATTTTGAATACATTATAAATGCATATTCAGACCTGTGATGTCACTGATGAAGTTCTGGCAGGAATCAAAACTTAATTGGATTGGATTTTTAACACTGTTTTCCCTGATTGGATATAGCACTACCAATAAAATTCAAGTATTTTACATTGTCATAAATCACATGTCCTTTGTGCACCACAGTTATTATATCACATGGAAACGGACCTCGTTAAACTTTAGGAATTAATGTCTGCTCATTTCTAAATAGCACCACTGTATAGCGCAACTTGTAATATATACATAACATTTGTTCATATATTTTATTTCTAATTATCACTTTAGTTCTCCTTTAAATACCTGAAATAGCTGATAACCAGTAAAAAGTACCATTACTAAATATGCCCTTTTCTGTGTGATTTATTGTACAGTGGTTTTTTTTTTTATTATTATTTTTAACAGAAGTAAACCAGCGCTTGACACTGAATTCTTTCAGATCTTTCATATTTTGGAGAATCGAGTAATATCCTTTACTTCCCTGTGGTACTCAGATATGTCAGCGTGAGATTTAAATACCCACATTTGTATGATCACAAACACCGGTTAAAATGATTGTCAGTGTTCAAGATAATCTGTTGTGGATAGGATGAAAACCGCTGCAAAATTTCACAAGCAAGATAATTGAAAACATTATTTTGTGAATGGAGAAGTAATCCGGTACAAATATGTGGAAAATGGATCAAATCCGAATGTTTCCCGTTTCTCTCTATCCATGAGCCAACATTTTACCAATGAATATATAATTGATGTTGGCAGAAAACTGGAGCAACTGGTGGAAATAGCCATCAGGTTTTCAGCTTTGGAATGTGGGAATGGAGCTACTTAGTAAAGTCAAATTAATATTAGATGTCTATGAACTCCAAGGGAATCTAAGTGTTGACAAGATTAATACCTGTTTGTTTTAACTCACTGAGTGCCAGCCAACATCTGAAATTAGAAAAAAGAATCTTCTAGTGTTTCATAAGTGAAAACTCTTGTCTAGCTGATTAAAGGAGCAGGAAACCACAATAACATTTGCCTTTTTTGTCAGTATCTTGGAATGCTTTCTGATGATGATTATGACAATTAAGCCACACCCCTCCAATCATCACAGGAAGCCTATTGGCTGAGACAATCATGTATATAAAAGTGGATATCCACGTTTATGATAGTCCCAGGTACGTGACTTCATGGGTTTGGTAATCATCAAAATAAATAACCTGTACTTATTGACAATTAAGAGCTATGGATCTTATAAAAGAGGATAAAAACTCAGGTTGGTTTTTAAATGTAGTTATTTGTATAAAGATGTACACCTTCACCTTTCTACCAAATCTTAAACAATGTCATTTTCAATAAATATGATTTTTTTTACAGTGACATGAGTGTAAATCACTGGTTGTTGAAATAATTATTCAATACACAGATACAGTATCTACTATCTGTCTATTGTTAGTCGATTCGTCAACAGTTGTTTTTACCATCCAGAGTGTACAAGTATTCCTCTTAAAGCCAACAGACTAAACAATTTCACATTCATCAGCCTGGTTACCACTGAATATAGCAGTGTATTTTATGTAGAGATATAAGGGTAAGTGTAGGGGAACTCACTTGGAATGTTTTCCAGTGATAAGATGACCCATGTACCATTAGTGCTTATAGTTGGTATGAAAATGTTTTAAAGCAATTAAAAACTGGACTAATCCAACAAATATGACAGAAGTTTCTGTAATTTCAAATGTTTTAATTTTACTGACACAATACTGATTGCAATATGCGAGAAAGATTTGATTGAAATAGGCGACACTGTAGTTAAAAGTAACATATAGGGCAGTTCGATTGCTATATTCCCTATAAAAAGGCATAGTGATCTCCCCAAAAATGTAGACCAATTTACTGCCTTCTGGGACTCTATGACTGACACACCATTTGTAGGGAAACGTGCAGTGAATAAAAAGCAAGAAAATGTCTGAGTTCCCTGCCTAAGAAAACTGCATGGCCCTAGCTAACAGTGACTTGGTCAGGACAGCTTTTGTTAAAGGATTAGGCAGATGATTATCTGGTTAGTGAAGCGCCAATAGAATCTGTTGGACTTCTGGCTTCCAGATAGCTAATGTTTAAGATAAAATTTTCACTGAAGTTCTATATTTATTTCCTGACAATAATCCTGCTTGGATCCATCTACATGTTTCCTGAGGTTGAATCTACCAAGTGGACTGTGTGCAAGTTTTGGATTTGTGACTATTTCATTTTTCAAGAAAAGTTGCAAGCATTGTTTTACCCGGTGCACCATTTTCATCCTCTCCACCTGGTTCTAGGGGATGGGATTAGGGATTAAGGGGCCTTGATGGCAACTATACAGAAAAGGAGAATGTGTTTGTTCTTACCTTCAGTAAATGTGTCCCGTAGTGTTTTTTTGTTTTGTAACACATTTGTCCAATGTCATACTGGCCCACAAGGACACTGGGAAACCTCTTGATGGTCCCAGGCCACAGTGGACTATCCTGGAGTTTCAGACTTCACTATTAGGACATAATTCTGTAAGGCAAATAGGGGGTTTAAAGAAATGAAGAGAGAAAAAAATCTATTGTTTACTGATTGGTCCCAGCACTCCAGTCCGACACTACAGGTGTAATTTAATATACACAAACATTGCAGTGGCCATGTGGTTGAATGTTATTGATGAGTACTTCAGAGTATAAAAAACAACAGTCATTAAACTAAAGTATCCACAGCACTTGTAACCACATTCATGTTTATCTTTACTCCAGGCTGCCTTCTTTTCCCGAACATAACATTTCATTAATCACATTAATTTGGTATAGTTCTGTAGATCATGGTTATCTAAGTTTTTGAAATCATAATCTTATTGTACAAAATGGTAATTTGCTTAAACAATATTAATAAAGCTTAATTTCTCTAGACAGATTCAGAGCCGACAGAAAAAATTAGTAACAAAAAAAAAAAAAATGGAGTCTTTGGCTTCTTAGCAGATACTGGCTTTGATTACATACACAAATCTAATGTCATCTGTTTCTCACCTCTAATATTGAAGGTTAATATTTCAGTGAAAATGTCAGGAAATATATACGGACATAAAAATACAACAGTGGTATATGTTTTAAAATAGCTGTCTTCATGCCAAAATCTTGAATTCCCTTGGTTGTAGACCTTTTAGAAATGAGGTCTGGAGGTTGGAGGTCACGTATCAGGTGATCACAAAGTTCAAGTTAAAATGTGGCAGCAGTAGTCTTCAGGGAATTCTGAAACCAAAGACCCTCAAAACATCACCATTGCTGTAACTCTGTCAGACATAAGGATAAACATGTGAATTCACATAGTTTGAACCATTCCCAACCCCGACAACTAACTGGATACAATTTACAGAAGGCATGTTATTTATAATATTTTATTTGAAGTAATTCATTTAAAGCAGGATAATGAAATATTGTATTAAATAGAAAGAAACGATGGCTGCAATTTTATTATTGATAAATGCCATAATATATTTAGCAGAAATACTATACCATCAGACTAGGACCTATGTAAGGATAACACATTTAAAAATGAAGAGCGGAGGAATTCCAACTATACTTGCTACATTTAACTCTCAAGAGGTAAGCTTAAATTTGTTGGCTCATACTACAAACCTCAAAAAAGTCATTCTCCTCTTACATATGCTCCACACCAATATTGTGTTGGGGGAGAGCACTTACCTCAATGTTTTTTTGGCATACATGACATTATTGTCCGCATGTTTTGCTCAGTATCTAAAGATCCAGTTTCTTCATCCAACCCTTTCTATTCATTCCTATTCCTCATTCACTATATTTGTGATTGTGTATGGCTCCATTAATGCTGATTTGTGCAGACTGAGACATATGGTAAGAACACTAAAATATGTGCTTCTGTACATTCACCCCTGTATTTTCATCAAATATTACCTTTTAAATACAGAAACAGAGATACCAGAAAAATGTGGCCACTGTACGTGTTTTTTCTTTAAAGTGTTGCTCTTGTTAATTAAAGTGACCTCCAGTGAAAGAGCATCAAAAATAAAACACAAAGGAAAAAAAATAAAAATGTTGTACTGTGCAAAATGGTTAAAATGTGTTAAAGTTGTCAATAACAAGGCTAGGCTGTGGCTCCCTGGTTTCACAGAGCCACAGTCAGTAGAACCGAGGACAGAAGAGGACAGAAGAAACCATGAAAAGGCAAAATGTCATTTAGAGGAGGTAGAGAAAATATAGTCAGATGAATGGCAGAAGGCCAGAGAAAGATGACATTTAATCGAGAATCAGAAATGAATTTGTTGTGTGGTCCCATGATACAGTGGAAGGAAAGTAGCACCTAGTTAGACGCTGATAGCCAGGAGGATTGGGTGCATAGCAGCAGTGATCTAAACCAGTAAAAGTGAAATCTGAGGCTCTAAAAAGTAAGTAAGGGGCAGTTCCCATTTTATTTGAAGTGGATATCCTCACCTTCATGTAGAGCTGTAGAATGGGAGTGTAAGGGAACCCCAGGGCCCCTTTCTGATGACATTGGTGAAGCCTAGAGCTGTTCTGTTGCTAAGATAATAAGCAAAATTTCTGAGAACATTAAATTCTTTATTAAAAGTCAAATGCATTGAGCATTGAGTCCCTGGCACTCAATTAAGTGAAAATGTATTTGTATAAATATTATGTTTGTATAAGTGGGAGGCTTCATGCTTGGTTTTATATAATGCGGGTTCAATGAGAAAATAAACAAATGAAAGGGTTTCTAAATTAGAGAAGATAGGTGTCTTTATCTACAACACACTGTGTGCCAATTCCATTGGATAAAAGAAAAAATCTCTTGATGTCAAAATTCCCATGCATGCTTTCCTCTAGAATTTATAATGGGTGGGGCTATGTGAGAAGGGTTGAACATATTACAAAGTAACCGCTCCCAGGGGAAAACTCACAAACATAGGTACAGACCTTGTGTTGTTACACTTAGCAACCAATCATAAACTAGATTAAATCATTCCAACTGCAATAAATTGATCAGATCTAAATAGTGATTGGTCTCATTGAATACAACCCCAGGGTTTTTTTTTTTTTTGTACCTAATGCTCGGAACAGATAAGTACACTCTAAACAGCATTTAGAACTGTTCAAGACTCCTGTATATTAAGTAGAAGTAAGCATATGTCACTAAAGGGATTTTACTGCATAAAAAATACATGCATGTTTGAAAATAAAATGTGTGGGCCATTTGTAAGCATCCTCTCACAATCACATCATAAGGGAATGAGGGACATCAGTCTTGCACACCAAGGAGTGCTGCTTTTATCGTACTTAAAACACTGATTATCAAGTTAAATATTTTAATATAAAAGATTATCATTTACTCTAAAATGGCATTCATAAAAACTACAGTGCAATTCCTGTGGGGGGAGGGCTCAGCTCTTTTGTACTGTTTGCAACACTTTAAGTGCCAGGCTGTGGTTGACACAAGAGGTTGGAGGTCCCTGCCCCATAGAGCTTATAATCTAAATGAGAGGAAGACTTACATACACAGATAGAGGGGTAATAAGAGCTAACTAATTAAGTAACTAATTAAGGATAAAATGAAATATATACATAAAAATCAGTGCCGGTACTCCAAAAGGAAGGATTTCAGTTTGGTTTTAAAAGTGCAGAGGGAATGTTCCTGGGGAAGATAAAG
>WMED01018975.1:0-12555 GCA_019650415.1 Pipa parva | reverse complement strand
GAGACCTTGATCCAGGGAATTATTCTGATTGCCATATTTGGAGTCGGGAAGGAATTTTTTGGCTCTTGCCTCATGGGTTTTTTGCCTTCCTCTGGATCAACATTGCAGGGAAAATAGGCTGAACTGGATGGACTTGTGTCTTTTTTCAGCCTTATAAACTATGTTACTATGTTACAATACTTTGCATTTATAATATAGCCAATGTCTTTTTTTATAGTAACACCATAATATCTTTATTGTAAACTTTTTAAATTTAATTTTTGTTACTTTTTTTTTTTTTTTTGTTTAGAAACATTTTTGGGAGGAATCTGCGCACATATTCTTCAGGCTGGAATAGGCCAAACAAGGTCCGAAATATTTAAGAAGCAAATTGTACAAAATGGAGGTCAGGTTGCTTCCCACTTTTCCTCTGAGGTGACACATGTTATAGTGGATGAGAAAATGGACTGTGATAGAGCTTTCCGGCTTCTGAAATTGGAAAAACTCCCTTGTGGTCAAAAGATTGTAAAATCTGTGTGGCTGAGTCTTTGTATCAAAGAAAAGAAAATGATAAACACTGCTGGATACAGCATGTTTGTTCCAGACAGGTAAACGTGTTGTATGTTAACAGAAAAAAAATGTAATCTTTGAAATTAACAGCCATGTTGGTAATCAGAATTCACCCAGTCCCATTTTTACATAATACATATTTGGAAAGTGTTATCAAAAGCCCAGTATTTAAAGCTAAATTGTATAAAAGTTCTCCGGCACTCCACAATGTAAAAATCAGTAATCTTTATTAGTACCGCATAGGTACAGTTAAAAAATATATAAAAACAATGACAAAAACGCCTACGCGTTTCACACCTCACGGGTGCTTACTCATGGCCATGATATATTTTTTAACTGTACCTATGCGGTACTAATAAAGATTACTGATTTTTACATTGTGGAGTGCCGGAGAACTTTTATACAATTGATTCATTTTCAAAACGCCATCCAACTCCTGAGCACCCGGATTTATACATGCTGCACTGGGAGATTGAGCGGTCAGACTTATTTTTTCTATTTAAAGCTAAATGGCATACTTTCTAGACACAATTGAGATTTTTTTGAAAGAAAAGTGTAAATATATTGTAACTATAAATGCATCTGAGGCATTTTCATATTTTGGTGTCACTATTACTTTAAACATTCTGCTATAATCTCAAACTTGCATAGATGACATAGGTTTAAAGAGGTTGTAAAAGGTCCACCTTGTCAATCAAATGATAGGTTTATGCTTACTGATTTTGTTCTGCATCCCATCGCTATTTATCAATGGCAGAAACTGGTGTTCTGAACATTTATGGTGCCACTGGAAGGAACAGATGTTTTGCATGCATTAAATGAACAGTAACGCCAAGAAAGAAAATGCCTCAAACATATATATATATATTTGCTATATATATTTAGGGGGTATTTCAGCATAGTGCGAAGTTACCTCTGGATCCTTCGCATCACTATGGAGAGGCTGTTATGTGCTCGCTGATGTCCTGCATGCGCACATCAGTAAACGCTTTAAAGGTATTCCAGTCTCGGCGAGACCACTCGAGTCGCCTTACCAAGGCTGGAATACCTTTAAAGGGTTCACTGATGTGCGCGTGCAGTACATCAGCGAGCGCATAACAGCCTCTGTGAAGTGATGAGAAGGATCCGGAGGTAACTTCGCACTATGCTGAATTACCCCCTTAATCTCTGCTTTCAGAAATTCTAAATTTCTATGCAGTATGCTAATTAACTTTAAAAACTGGGCTTTCAGGCATACTTCCTGAGTATGCATTATTGGACTGGGTGAGGTCTGTTTAACAACATGACTGATATCAGTAAAGATGAAAACAGAAGTCATGAATTTAACTTTGACAATAGTGATTTTAGTTATTTATTTATTTTTTGATGTATTTGAATCACTGCCATTCCCATCCTTATGGGAATTTTTATTTTTTGGGCGTTAGTGGTCCATTTACCATAATATACAAAAATACTTGGTTTACTGGTATGTTAATGCAAGAAAATGGCTCTTATTACCCTTAAGCACTATGAGAAAAAAAAAGCCTTACACAATTAATTTTACCTCTTGACTCATATGCCTAATTATGTTAGAATATTCCAGTTTTTGCAGAAGTTTATATTCATTTTTATCAGTATATGGCTGAGCTGCCATGGTAAAATGAAATTGTCTAGAAACGTTCAGTGTAACAGTGCCCCCAGTGGCTTTAACATCATGAAAATTATAATATAAAGCTTGGTTGAGTTTAGCAAGCAATTTAAATTAAGCGTCTCCAAGACAATTTGCGTTCCTCAGAATGAAAATCTATAATAATATGTAAGAGTAATACATATTGATATTGTCTGCTGTTTCTTACTCTAATGCATGTCCATAGCTTATATTAGCAATGTACCAGTAACCTTTAAATTCCAGTCCCATATTTATCCTTTAAACATCCCGGAACCTGCTCATATAATAGGTTCCTGCTCTCCCATTTTGTGTTTTTCAAGATATTCACCCTGTGGGCATAAGTGTAGGTCTCAAACATCAAGGTAATCACAATGATGAAACACAAAATAACTATAATTCTGTGTCAGGTATCTGGATCTGAAGGACCAGGCAGAAAAAGAACAAAGGTATCAGACCAAGGGAAGTGACAGGAAACAGCATGATGATCTACTACATGCCCCGGACAAACAGAATGCAGCCGGCAGCTCTCACACACAACGTGTGGATGACATCTCGCTGCAGAATTATAGTAAAACTTCTAAAAGTCAGGTAAAATTTATGTAATTGGCCTCTTTTTTTTTTTTAGTGTCAAACTTGTAACAAAAAAAACAAAACAAAAAAACCTTCCTTTGAATTAATTTTACCCATAATTTACAGTCCCATATTACTGTCATAGCTTGTTTGGTGCCAAGGCCTGATTGTCAGGTTGACCAATTTATTTATTTAATGTTAGCAGTAATCTATTTGGTAGCTGAACAGGAAAAAAAAAAGCCCATTGTTTCCTATGTAATAAACAACACAGGCCTTTATGTTTTTGCATCATAACCAATAATGAGCCTAACTATAATTAGCTCAAATAAAAAGCAGACAATGTGGCCCTGGCCTTGTATCATAAACTACCATAAGGTCTATTGTTTTATAGCCTGAAGTGCTTCTCTCAGTTTATTCAGATGTACTATTTTGACCACAACTATTGCCACAAGAATTTCCACACTAAAACAGACCTAGTGCCCACATATCCTCATCTAATGTAAGTAGAGATGGATTTGGTTTTCCTTTTGGTTGTTTTCTGATTTTTTTTTTTTTAATTGAAAAAGCAACACATTTTTATGTGTTTATATGGCCATAGCCACTGTTTGAAATAAAGGTGAGCAATTTAATTTGGTGTTCATCCCAGGACTGATTTTAGAAAAAGCAAGGGCCTTGGCAAATTTAGGGCTCAACCCCCCCCCCTCCTTGACTCCAAGCAGATCCCCACACAGCATTATGAAGCTCTATTCTTCTCCAGTGCTTGAAGAGAACAAGACTTCTTAACACTGGGAGCCCTGGGCAATTGTCAAGTTTGCCCTCCCTGCCAACACCAGTCCTTGTTGATACATGCAAATCCAACACTGCTAATCCAATGTAGGTATGAATTTGTGGGATTAAATCATAATAGATATGAGCCAATATATAACCAAATACAAGATATGTGTTAGGGGTTATTTTTTTTATGGCCCTCGTTGAATTAGAAAGGTCTGATGTAGCATACATATAAAACTGAATGTACTTTTGTGGGATTCCATTATGAGAGGAAATAAAACCGGAAAGGAATCTGATACTACAACAACATTACTTCTATTGGTTTTTTAAAGAGGGAGCATTGACAACAAATACCCTCTTGACATCTAAGGCTGTCATATCAGTTATAGTTGTGGAAATTTCCTGAGCAACTGCATATTTGAGGTAATTTAAGATCAGATAGTGCATCAAATCATTGAAAGGCCTCTGTGCAGGATCTTCACCAGAACCACTGTACCTCTGTATTCCCTAGGATTCCTGGAAGATGCCACCATATACGTAGAATCTTGTGAACTTAACAGCAAAGGCATTCTAAGGTTGGATGACCTTGCAGATGAGACAGTAGCTGGGATTGGGATACAAATTTTGTCAAACCACTGGAATTTCTGGTTTTGAGGCCATGTGTATATTTATTCTTAACTTTAGTTATCAGTGCTTTTGGCTGAATGCTATACTTTCACTTTATGGACATGTTTCTTCACAGTCCTAGTGTCCAAATGTCCACTGTCCTCCTCCAAATTGACCTCCAGCACAGGAGATGCATCTTCCTCCTCCATGTCCTCCATCATTTTTTTCCTGACTGTTTTGATTTAAACTGGATCAGAGAGCGAAGAAGGTAATGGACATATCACCTGTGCAGAGGTCACAGCAACAGCTGTCTTAAATCTTCCTAAACGATTTCCTGAAAATGAGAGATTCCTGGTGTAGATGCTTTGTGGTGTAACAGTAGATGAGACAAGGAAGGAAAATGTGATCGTGGTCTCAACCCTTCCTTGCCACTGCTGGTGATTACAAGGAAAGTTGTCAATTGCATTTTTTTTCCTTTTCACTTTCAGTTGAAATTGCTTTATTTTTTTGCCTATTTTTTTTGTTTTCATTGGGACAATGGATCCACCACTTGTTTTTGGCTGCTTCTTTGGGCAGTCCACACTTTGACTGAAATTGCAATTCCTATTAATAGTTGAACTGTAGATAAGAAAAAAATAAAATTTGAGAAATGACTGAAAGTCCCTTAAAAGTCACTATGCACACACATGCACAGAAAACCTTAAGGGGGAATTCACTATGTTCCGAAGTGAGTTCTTATTTGAACCAGTGTGTGGGCACTTGTTTTTTATCCATCGTGTTGCCGAAATAAAAAGTTTTTTCCTTTTGTATGGAAATTTTTGGCTCCTTATAATATGCCTGATGGAATGGATAAAGGTTGCTGAAATCGATTTACATCACTGCCCCCTGTGCAGTCTGATGAACCTGAGTGATTTCATTATCTGATTGCTGAAATTGATTTACTTCACTGCCTCTTGTGCAGTCTGAAAAGCCTGATTGATTTCATTATCTGGTGAGCAGATTCATAATCAGAAAAACACTGGTGGTGTTTTAACAGTTCTCACGATTTCTCACTATCCCTCCCTCACTGAATAATTGGCATATGTGTTGGGGTTTTCACACCAATATATTTACAATTGATAAGGCACTTAGTGCTGTTTTTTTGTTTTTGTGCTTCCTTTCCAGTTCTTTCTGTTTTTCTATCTTTGAGGTTTGAGGCCCCTTAAAGGAAAGCTGCAATCAACTTAATTGATTTCAAGATTTTTTGGACTCTTTTGTTTTGTGTTGTTGGACTTTTGATCACCAATCATTCTATTTTACACATACATTTATTATAGATTTTTACCACATTGTCACTTTATATATTTATATCTTTTGTTAGCGCTACCAGTTTCCCTGTTGTTTTTTAAATTTCAATTCCAGGAATTAAAATGACTTAAACCAAATGTTTTCTCCAAGTAAGAAACTATAGTTTATAACCAGGGCACAGAGAAATGGTTTCAACCTTGCAGAGCTCACTGCATGTGTGCACAAGGCATTTTCAAGGTTTCATACTGACCAAATTAATGGGGAGCAAGCTGGCCTATTTTGATTGGCAGTTATGTCTGTGTAGTACAGCATCATCTTTTAAGTTTAGATTCCTGACTCTTTTTGTGTTTTGTTTTTTTTTCTCTCTCTCTGTTTGCTGCAGACAAATTGGGCTTTCTTGGGGCACTTCATGAATATGTATTATGTAAATTTCCATAGCAAATAATAGGACTGTGCAGGAGTTTGTTTACTGAACAAACATAGGATGACTGCAACATCAAGAAAGAAAACACAGCATAAAAAAATACAAATCACAAATTCAACTTTGGAGATAACATTTTTACCAGTACTCTGTAGGAATAAACTGCCATGCCAATCCAAATGAGATATTTGCTTTTCCTGGTGTTACTGGTCTTTGTCTCCATCTATACATTTTTTCCCCATAAATAGGCACCTTGGTTTCTTTTTCATTTTTTAAAATTTAAGTTCTGGCCCCGAAATTCAGTCATGTACAAAGATAAAATGGCTCCAGAGCCAATTGCTGTGGATGGAGATACCTTTTTGCTATTCTATGTTTTAAATATGGCATTTTTAATAACAGCTGATAGCTACTCGCTGGTAATTTTGTCAATCAGAGGAAAGGTACTAGACACTCAGTGGGTTATTCTGTAAAGTCCAAATTCAACTGTTAAATTCTCAAACAGTGGATTCCTATAGCAAATCCACAACTGCGACAATTCTCCCATTGTAAAGTTGCGGCTGCGACAATATTTCCATGGTAGTCGTGACTGCGACAATATTCTCATTATCAAGACACAACTGTTACAGCAGCAGTCTATTGCGACTGTCTTTAGCTGGTGAATTCACACCTTTATGCAACAATTCAGACTTTAGAGAATAACGCCCTCAGTGTGTCCTGATGGCAGGTTTGGTTCTTTCAAACTACTTATACAGGGTTACACTAAGTGCCAGTTTTAGTGGTAAAGTGAACCTTTCACCATTAGAATAATCTGTTAGTGGTATACTGAGCTGAACACTTCTAAGGAATCTAAAAGAACTTTGAATTTAGGTACAACGGAACTCTAAGCAGGCTCATGCAATCTGATTCCATGATTATAAATTTGTATGATCTGATTGGAGGAGCCACAATGACTACTTCCTGCTAAATTAGGGAGCTTCCAGTCAACAGTAGTCAAATGTTGTAAGATTAGTATAATGTGTTTTGGTTCTTTCAGGTTTTCTTTAACTCAAAGCAAGGTACGTGAGTGCATCTAAAGCCACATTGCTTATAGTACCTATGTCCTGGAAATTTAAAGGAACATTTTCTGATTGTTACTTTATCTTACTTTTGCTTGAATATTTCAAATTACATTACATATTTGAAATTACATTACTTACAGATTAGGTAGTAGGATGTTCTCTTAGAGAGCTTCGAGCAAATTTTGTAAACTTTAAATGGAATGTGCCCCTCAGTAGCAGGTTAGAAAACATCTCTACATTACTCCCAAAAGTAAGGGTGGCTGGAAGCTTCCCAAAGTACCTGCATTTACTATACGCATTATAAAACCTAATTGGAAGTTCTATAAAAAGAATGTAATAGACATCTGTTTTTTTTCTTGTTTTTTAGCAGGTCAATTCATTTAGTTGTTAATTTCTGTTTGGCTACTTCCTGTATACTCTGCTAGGCAGGATTCTAGATGTTTTCTCATGAGCCACAGACTACCATGAGCATTTAGTAGTTAAATGCCATCCTGTAGCCAAAGGCAGGCAAGCAAATAGTTTTCCCTCGTCCTGCCTCATTTCTAAACATCTGTACACACAAGGCATCCTAGAAATAGTGATGATCTGGAACACATTTGCAGGGAGGAATAGTGCAAAATTCCTATTAAACCTTGTGCAAATAATATTTGCAGCTACAGGAAATGTTTGGTGGAGGTGAATGCTGCAAAGGGGGATCTACTTACTCACTCAGTGTGCTTCATTGAAAAACATGAACATAGTAGTCATTGTAGAAATCCTGTTAATTCCAAACTTTTCTTTAAGTTTTTTTCTTCTTGCTGTTGTCATTGTGATTTTATTCAAATTATCATTTAGTGACACTATGTGTGCAGCAACAAGATAATATGTTATTAGAACCTCTTTTAGGTTTCTCAGCGCTTTCCATAACCTGCTACTGACATGTACAAGGCCAGACTGTGAACAAAGGCAACCACAGCTGGAAGATTACTACAGGCTCTGCAGCCATCCCTTTTTCTAAGAACCTCATGGCAGTTTATTATTCTAGACATTTTTCCTTTCCTCTTAACACCTTTAAAGGACATACTCATGGTTGCTATAGGGATATTTATAGCAAACCAAGTTTCCATGGGGGAAGACAAATACTACCCCCTCCAGTAGTGAATTCCTGGTGACATTGGTGAAATAAAAAGTGTTGTCACGGCATACCGCCATCTTTTGTCCTGATTGGTTGTGTTCAGGCCAGGCATCAGGTACTGGGGCTAGAGGAAGGCCAAGAAAGGACAAAAGCTTGGGACTGCTGGGACAGCAGACTTAGACCTGAAAACGGCACTGGCCCATGGAATCTGGTACACTTGGGAAGTCTAGGTACAAGTACATCAAAGCGCCTGCACACTTTATTTTCCATCCATGTCGTTTCCCAGAAAGACATGAGGGAAGGCAGGAGAAGACATTGGGGTAACAAGAAATTGCGTGGGATATTGAAATCTTAAAGTGGTACTTTTGTGTGTCTGTAACCAATTAAAACTGCAGTGCACCAAGCCATGATACAGATTTAGTTAAACTGCACCCCCTTCCTTAGCGCAGTACAGTCATCTCCTCCTTCCCCCTCATTGCGCATCCTTGCTAATGCTCCTTGAACCACTGCCAGTAAGAATAACAGACTGGCGAGAGTGCCGCATTCATTAGATCTATGTACAGTGGGAGGGGAGGGCAGCTTCCTCTCTCTTTATTTTATTTTACTTTTTCTGATTCTTATATTAATAGGTGAATATAAATCTCAAGGGTTATGCATGTACAAAACATTTTGTAATTGTGGCATATGAGTTTTTTTTTCTTTTTCAAATGAATATTGGCAGACGTATTTGATGGCAGAGGTGCAGTTCAAGCTTGGAGATAATTTAATTCACTTTGTAGTGCTGTCTGTAATGCTAGCAGTGTCTTGGAGCATTACACATACTGCACAAACATGAAGTCATTGGACTATTTCAGGATACTGACATAATCGCTAGGTTTAACTCTCCTGTGGCTTATGGTTATTTATGCCGCATTATTTTGATATTTTCAGTTGTATGGATGTTTTTGTGTTTTGATGAATTTGGTTATGAAAAATATATATATATATATATTTTTTTTTCCCTTATGGGGAAGTTAAGTATACAAGTAATCTGAAAAGCGTACCCCCAAATAAATTTGCTTGAAAATCTCTACTGTGGGGGGACTTGTGTTCACCTTGTGATTATTCTTAGTTATCTTGTATGTAGTAGAGTTAGACAATCTGCAGTTAGTATTCATTATGTTTACCTTGAAATGGTCTTTTAATTAGCCTAGCAACTAGCCACTGAGTGAAGTACGGACTATTAGAGTAATAGTACAGGCACTGTTAAGTAATATAAAAGAACACAAACAAAAAAAACAATTTCCTGAAATGTGTACTATTTCCCTACAATGTTTAATTGTATCAACCTTGCTCTCTCACTGTTGCATGTATTATCACATATCTGGTGACCGAATACCCAGGTCACATCAATAATTAAGAGGGAACGATATGAAGCTGCTGAATCTGCTATGCTCCTTTCTTATGTCTAGATCAGAATAGATTTGTCCAGTTTAAAACCAGATGTACTCCATAACTCTCAGCATACCTCCCAATATAACAGAGGGGCAGTGCTCTTCTCCACTTCCACTGACATCAATGAAGCACCACCTTCTGATATCCAGTTGTGCATTGGTGGTATCATTTGTAATATCATCAGTGCAGTAGCCACCCTACCCTGATTGACTGTGCACTGGTGACATCTTTGCTCTCAGGATTAAGCAAATGTCCCATATCTAGAAATAAAATTGTCTCCACTATAGCAGAGTTTTGGAGGGTGGTTGTTGACTACACAGCAAACAACCTGTTTCTTCCCAGAATCCTCTAGCTCACCACATGTCTGTCTGAGAATAATTGATGATAGTCTTCAAAATTTGAAGATTTCTTTTTTTCCCTTTGGATTGCTTTTGTCCTATGTTAATGGTGTAATCAATGAATGTATAATATATTAAAGGATAAGTAAACCCTGTATATAAATAAAGCTCTATTTACCTACTGTCAAGCAATAAATCGATTAAGAAACTCCTGACTCACCTCTTAACTCAGCAGAGCTTAATATACCCCTGTAGCTGCTTTGTCTGTGTAAATAGCTCCATTGCATGGAGCTAGCCATGCCCCCTCCTCTCCCTAACCCCTCTCTCCACAGCCAACCACACAGGCAGTTAGACAGGTCTTACCTGCGCATGCTCAGGGCTATAAACAGGCTTTTTAGGTAGGAGAGGGTAAGGAGGAATTCTGTCTCTCTGTATAGTTTGTGATGTCACTTGGGAGCAGGGCTTATTGGCACAGGAAGAGTCTGTACACAGAATAGGAGGGGGAGCAGGACTGTTTAAACAAGAGGCAAGTACTACTGATCCCAAAATCGTTTTTACATTGTAATGTTTAAGTTGATTTTCAATATATGTACATATCAAATAGAAATAATAATTTATCCAAATTTTCCATCCCCTTTAATTGAAGTAACGAATATAATGCTGAGACTGTATTTGCTGGTTATGCTTATTTAAAAAGTATTCTTCCTTTTAAAGAATTTGGATGAGGAAGGCAGTGATGCAGAAGATACCAAAGTAACACAAGGGGACTTGGATGCCTTAATCAGTGGGCAATGTCCAGAACTGACAGATGAGCCAGGTGCATTGACTGGGAAATGGGTGTGCGCTCACTCATCAGAGAGTAAAAAACAGAATCACAATCAGTTCATCACAGACAAGCTGGAGGTTCTAGCTAAGGCATATTCTGTTCAAGGAGATCGATGGAGGTCTTTGGGATATTCAAAAGCAATAAATGCTCTGAAAAGCTACCACAAGCCTGTCACTTCCTGTGAGGTAATATGATTTACAATGTGCAGAATTTTGTATCTTTTGGTTGCAATGAAATCAAATACATATGGTGAGCTGTAGTGTACAGGAATATACACTAAAATTGATATCATTTGTGGGAAAGTGTTTTATGTTTATTCCAAAGTTCCTTTTGTGTTTATACCCTTTGGGTATGAGATCAGCCCTATTTATGAGTAGACAGCGCCATCTACTGGAAACTGTGAATGTTTAATATGTATTGATGAGTCATATGGGGGTAATTCAGGAACGATCGAAGTACCCTTGCGAAGCTTCTCATCACTTCGCCGAGACGGGTATGCGCTCACTGGTGTCCGGCACTCGGAGATCAGAGAACGCTTTAAAGGTACTTCAGCGTGGCAAGGTGACTCGAGTGGTCACAAGGTGAGCCGAAGTACCTTTAAAGCGTTCGCTGATCTCCTAGTGCAGGAGACCAGTGAGCGCGTACCCGTGTCGGCGAAGTGATGAGAAGCTTCGCAAGGGTACTTCGATCATTCCTGAATTACCCCTATAGTCTAGGCAGGGGGTCAGCTATGTATGTATGTATGTATGAATATATCCCCTTTAAATGTGGGATTAAATGGATCAAAAATTTGGGAACCCTCTCCAGTATATTAAAGTATTTACAACACATATGCATTTATTAAGCAGGACAAGTATTCTTTTGCAGGAAGCATGTAATATTCCAGGGATTGGTAAGAAAATGGCTGAGAAAATCGAAGAAATCTTGGATAGCGGACATCTGCGCAAACTAGACCATATTAGTGACAGCGTGGCCGTCCTGGAGACCTTTACCAATATCTGGGGAGCAGGAGTAAAGACTGCCCAGAGCTGGTATCAGCAGGTTAGTGCATTTGGTTCATGCTTGGTGCCAAAATGCATAAAAAAACTGGAAATTACTAATGACTGGGTAGATGTTTGACATGTAATATATTTTTGCAAGAGATATGCAACCTACTGTATATCAAGACTTTAGGTAAAATATTTAGGGAGGAATCTAGCAAGTGGCGTTAATGTAAAAAATGGATGCAAAATACTTAGTGTCCATTTATTAGCAATTTATCTTTTCACTTTCTGTCCATTTTATTTAGATTACTTCTGTTTTTTTTATTTTTGTGAAAATTAGTGTTTAAGACCAGGCACAACTGATGTATGAAGCTTAGAATGATATGAAGACTTTTTATAAGAAGTAAAATTAACGCCTGACAGAACCTTGGCAGTAGAGAAGCAGTTTATGCGATTGTGCAAAAAATGTTCATTCCTATTTTGCATCCTTATTTTTACACTAATGACCGGTTTGTGTAAAAAAAAAAAAAAATGTTGGCAATTTCTGTTTGTGTCCAAATGTTAGCAATTACCATTTGTGTACAGATATTGCTAACGTTTGGACACAAACCAATACTGTACAAAAAGACGCAAACTGCTAAAATTTTTTAAGCAAGAATCGAAGTTAGGCGCGCTTTTAATGGAAAATGGCTGTTCATTTTTAGCGCCTATTTTTCACATTGCAATAGCGCCATTTGAAACATTTCCCCCTTAGTTTGGTGAATGAGGTAGAGAAATGGTAAGTCTGTGAGTTGGCATCTCCATTATCCTGAAGACAGTACTTTCTTCATATGATGAATATAGTAAAACTTTATTTAAACCATGTATCACACTAATGTGTTGTTGCCATTCCCACATATATAAAAAAAATCTCCTGAGAAATGATCCGGCACCCCAAAATAGTAAAAAAC
>WMED01018973.1:0-12555 GCA_019650415.1 Pipa parva | reverse complement strand
TACACGTATATATTTACGTTAAATGACATATATACATTTGGTATTACTGGACTATGGAAACACAAGAATGAGGAAAACCAATAATGCTAAACTATTAGGTACAGTCAGAGAAAGAATCTAAGGGGCTTATTCATCAAAGTCTGAACAGTTGAGTAAAGGTCCTGACTCATTCGCCATTCCCCCATAATTTGATGTTGTGAATTTGTGACGAATTCAGATGCTTAGAATGGTCGCAGACTTATGGAGCTCTTCGTACCACTTTGCATATGCAGGTAATTAGGCTATTCATCAAGTGTCAGAGTCTGTTGCAGTAGTGAATTTGGGAAGGCGTAATGTGTCAAATTCAGCAACCTGAAGTGAGGCTTATTCACTTCAGCAGTTGAAATATTTCTTTTGATAAATAAGCCCCTTAATCCTTATTTGACAAAAAAATGGTTTGTTAAACCCTCACATTGGTTGACAATTTAGTAAGAAAGAAAAAAAAATAGACACAAAGAAATTAGAAGCAGTCTAGCGCGTTGCAAAATAATTAACTGTACAATACAGAAGTGATTAATTCATAGAGAGAACTCACCCAAACAGTCGAAATTAGAGAGAAAGTTCAGTAAATAAATAATTCTTCCCAGTGGGATGACAAATTAGAGAAGTCTGCCAGATGGAAGCCAAACAGAAAGCAGATATGATTCAGGGGAATACATACCAAAAGGTCCTGAGAAAAATGTACTAAGGCACATAAATAACAAAGGGAGAAATCAGAGTGTTTTCTCGCTGGTTCCTGTGGTTTTATGGTAATATTGGCTTGATCAGAGTTGTGTTGAGTTGCTTAATCAGGTAAGAAAGTGCCAGCTGGTAAAGAAATGATTATACATGCCCCCCACCCTTAGTATTAAGTGTATAACACCAGAAGGAGAAAGGTGTCCATGTGGTTTGGCAGTAACTCTATTATAGCAGCTGAAAAACTGTTACTTCCTGAATTCTATTGCTTTGTTTTTATCTTTGATGATTGTATCTATGTTGCATCGTAATTATCTTAAGAAAAAAAAAAATAAAAAGAAGTATCTCCCTGCTTTGAAAATGCAATTCTGGTTAAAACATATTTAGAGGGATAGTCATAGTAAAATTAAAAGCACATTTAAAAAAAAAAAAATCATGTTTAATCGCTTTCACATAACAATCTAGTGTAGGGTTAATCCAGAAAGAAAAGTTTTTTAAAGCAGAACTAAAGCTATAACATAAAAAAGACTTATTAAAAAAACTTACCTTGTATAGAGATGAACGGCGACAGTCACAGCATGAACTGTGCTATAACTACCCGGCACACAATGCTTCTTCACAGAGCAGGCTGACAGAAAAGCCAGCGCTAAGCTCCTCCTACTTAGTTGAGTCAGCGGCCCAAATGGTTGATACGTCATCACATTCATTGTGGGGGCCAATGAGAATGCTCCCCGCAATGAGCGTGATGGTATGTGAGGCCGGTGAACCAAGTTGGAGGAGCTTCATGCTGACTTCTTTGTCAGCATGCACACTGTGAAGAAGCATCGGGTTCGGGGTAATTACAGCACAGTTCATGCTGTGACTGTAATGATACATCTCGGTAAGTTTTTTAATAAGTCTTTCTTATTCTCTACCTTTAGGTCCCCTTTAAGCTGTCTCCAGTTATATAAATAATTTAGACTGAAAACCCTGAAAGCAAAACATTAAAACCAAAAAGAGGAAACACCTCAAATGTATTTGGAGTTACTATATATTCAATCTGTGCTTCCAAAAATTCTAAATTGTGTATAGTAAGAAAGATTTTAGGCTATTTAGTTTTTAAACTTCAAGTTTTAGGACACACTTCCTGTAAAGCGCCATAGAAAATAAAATGGGATTGGGTGAGGTCTCTTTAACAACATGGCCGCTATCCGTAAAGAAAAAAACCACACAGTCAGCAATAAAATTGATGAATTATGAACTAAAGTGGCTAATGTACTGTAAACCATCTCTATGTAATGGACCTTCCAACCTCAACCGCTATGGAAATGTTATCCAAAACCACCCTGTACAGGTCAAAAGAAAATCATGGCACTCAGATATGGTGGCATTACCCTATGATTGCTGTGACATCACAGAAGAGAGTACAGTGATAGGTCTCTTTATTGAGCTACTTCGCACAGCTATATTATTCACTTACTCTATTTTCAGTTAAATTCTGTAACTTAAATATGAAAGTGGTGTATTTGAATAATTACCATGCCAAATGCATGGTAATCCAATCCAAATGCAAACTTTGATGTTTTTGGGTGAGAACCCTTTACAAAACTCAGTTGTCTAGTGATATCTAGATAAAATGAACACAACACCAAAAATGGTGCCTATTCTTCCAGCATAAATGTTGCTTTGTGCTAAGTAGCAATATAGACAGTTATTATTTTTTCCCAGAAACCTAGTTATATGGAAAAGTGGCCAGTTATTACTCCATTTATGTTGCACAGTGGTTACTCATAGGGAATGGTCATTTAAAGATAAATATTTTTATTTTTTAATTCCAAAACAATCATTTTTTTAGCGAAGAAACTTTAACGTAGGACAGAGTTTCAGAACAGTTCAAGACTGTTGCATTGTTGCAATCTGTGGAATTAAAGCAAGCTATTGGATTTTCAATTAAATACTGTGCTTATAGCCTGTAAAAAGACACGTGGGGCTTATTCATCAAAGAGTTTTAACACACACACTGGCTGCCAAAGGCGGTGTAGGTATTTGTTAACTGTAGGAATGACCTTCCTACTGGAGCCCTAACAGCTAACTTAACTGTTAAGGAATAGTTACATTTATATCAGGGATGGCTAAACCTATGGCACTTGTGCCAGAGACGGCATGTAGCGCCCTGCATGCATACCGTTGCCACCACTGACTTCAGTGCAGGCCGCAGACCCGACCTGACAGTTTTTAGGTTGTATCCACGGCCAACATTAAAGGAGTGCTTGCTCACTGGGGAGTGCTCCTTCCGCAATGCAGGAGCAATAGTTTAGGTGTGCCATTAACTGATTCACCTTTTTAGACAGCCAGGGGGAATGAATTATGCACTTATGATACAGTTCCACAACTATGACATGCTCGTTTACATGGACTTTATTTGTCCTGTGAATAATAGTCAATATTATATATTAACTAAAGTGCAAATAAAATCAATGGCACTGGGTAGGTTTTTGATTATATAACAAACACGTCTGCTACCTGCAAAGAGATAAAAATACAAAGCAGAAACTCAGCTTTAAAAATATATATACTTTTTTTTAAAAGTAGCATAAAAGAAATAATTGACATGCTAATAACTGACAAGCCAATCCAAATGAGAGTTCAATATAAAGTAAAAAAACACATAAAGAGAAAGAGATCTAAAGAGATTTTCTAGCTACAAAGAGACTGTATTAACTGCTAGGGAACTGAGACTGCCTTACTAGTGAGGCAAATGATCTAACAAAATGCAGAGAGGTCTACAGAGAAGTCAGTATGTAAAGGAAATATATCGACAAAGAGAGGAAACATAAGGCTGTCAACATTATTCAGAACTATGTTTTAAAATTCAATGAAAAAAAAGTTGCATTTTCCAGCAGTGTATCAAAGCTTTTAACACCAGATACATACACGAATGAAGAAAAGTATTAAGACAATGTCCAGAAAATGACATTTTTTGCTGAAGTCTTTAAAGATTCTGAGATCTTACCTGCCCTGAAAACCAAGCAAGGGAGGAAACAGCATGCACATGGTGGATGGAAGTAATGTCAAGCCTAAAGAAAATTCCAGGAATTCAACTACGATTGTGACTGTAAATCCCAAGGAAGTAACTGTAGTAAAGGGATTTTTTCCAGCAGGTGGAGTGCAAGTCCTATATCCCGCTTAAAAAGTGAAAGACTTGAAATAGTGTTAAAACAAGACAACAAGAGAAAAAAGGTGCAATTAAAACAAAACAAAAAAAAAAGAGAAACTCTACTTCGCATCCTCACTTATGTATGACCTAGAGCAAGGGTGGGTAATTAATTTTCCCATGGGGCCACATGAGAAATTTGAATGGTTTTAGAGGGTCAGAGTAATATACTTAACTTGCCAGCAACTACTACAATAGGCCACACACCCCGCCGTTTTCACAGGCTCACGCAGGCCAGTCAGAGATCGTTAGAGGGCCGGATGTGGCCCGCAGGCTGTACAATGCCCATGTCTGGCCTAGAGGAACAAATGTGGTGCAGAAGGAAGGTCCGGAATGTATTCCAGCTGTGAATGAACTACAACTCCCAGCCACCCCCTGACAGTCAATGCTGTTAACGACTCTTTATGCAAGATTTAGCAAGATGCAATAAGGATGTCGCCATAAGAATCATGTTTTTCTAAAGATGATGTTGGTTCTCAGAATGAAATACTCCAAATATCTTATATCTCGGGAGAGTTGAACTACCTAAAAATGACTCATCTAAAATTACTATTCAGTGATGGGATGTTACTTATTTACCCCCACACATGAGCGTCAGAAGGGGGGGAAGGGGGCAAGTCCCTGGAGGGCGACCTGGCAATGAAATGGGACACATCTGGAGTAATTCTAACCTCATGGTGCATCCTTCTGTCCTGCTCTACCTACCTAATGGATGTCTGTCTGTCTGTCACAATCAACCCCCCCCCACACACACACACACACACAAACACAAACATATAAATCTCTGCATATGACTCTTTACCAAATGTTATTTTGATTATCCTGTCATAAACAAAATAAACAAATATCTGCATTCAAACAGAATATTGTTATATTGTTCCCCCAAGACAAGTATTTGTATGGAACAATGTAACAGCATTAGAAACATTAACAACAAAGTAACAGTTTCTAAACAAAGAATTCTGATTTCCCTCTGGAAACATCAGTTTAGTACAGGAGGAGCTTTATCTGAGAACAAATAGCAAACAGTATTGCAGTAGTAGCACAGTGTAAAATGAATCTACAGTTTCTGATTGAGAATATAACTTAACATTAATCAGTTATTTCCCATTTGCAGACAGGGATGGCCTCTCTCACCACTAGGAATTTTATTTATTTTTTTTATTTTATTAAAAAGGCTTTTATATCATTACTTTTACCATTCACTACATTTGTGATTTATCCTTAGGATTGCTGACTTTGAGAGCACCCAGTAGCTGATGCTGCATCTCAGAGTGCTCCTTCACTGTACTGTTTGTCCCCCATGTCACTTGCACTTTTCAGGAAGAAGCACATTTGCTATGAGTAAAAGCGAGTACAAGTCAAAACTAGTGCCCCTGGTTTGCAGATAACTGCAACAAGCACAAAGCCCGGAACAGCCTGGTAAAGATAGGAAGTGACTCACAACTCCCCAAAGAAACAATTAAAATGACATTCTTATGCCTGACCTAGGGTTGCCGCCTCTTAAAACAGGAGATATAGAAAATGCTCATGTTGCAGCGCTGAATTCAAACAAGTTGAGGTGCATGCTAAACGTGCAACTGATTTAAGCAGCCATGAAGCATGTGTTTAAACTCATTTTGATTTAGCATTGCAGCATGTGTATTTTATGTGTGTTTGGTTTTAAAGGGATGAGGTGGTAAACCTAGCCTGACCTGAAGCATTATTGGCAATACAGTTAAGGAAATAGCCATACTTTCCCCAACACCCACACAATTCAGAAATGGCTAATATCTATGTGTGTGACTGAATAGGGAAGCTTTATGGTAAGCTCCACGGGGAAGGGACTGAAGTGAATGGTGAATCTCTGTAAAGCGCGGCGTAATATAGTAGCGCTATATACATTAATAAATTTATATATAGTATTTAGGCACTGCCTGATGTCACATGGCAGAAAGTATAAAATTATATGCCTATTATCAGTCATTGCAGTGCTCAGCTGTTCCCCCTGACTTAGTAACCAATGGTGGCCCAGTGGAGGATGGCATTCAGCAATATCATTTAAAGTAGAACTAGCTTGAAACAAAAAAGGGCACCAGTGTGTTCCATATCGCTGGGCTCCAGCCACAGACACAACTGTTACAACCACTATAGTTTATAATTAATATTTAAGGCATATCTTACTAGTGCTCTATCTTTTTGGGAGGCCCCATATTTTCACATTCACCTCAGGCCCTGCCATTTATTAAGCCGGTCTTGTTTGCAGCATTAGGTAAAGAGGAATTATACCAGAGATAACTAGTCCCGATAAAGACTGTGGCTATATGTTTACTATTAGTCTATAGTAGTTGTTAAAGCAACACAAGAGACAATGAAACATGTGGACAATATCTGGCAGCAAAACTTGCACATATCCCGATTTGTACTTCCACTTTCTGGTGTTGTTAATGACTGTGACAGGAGGGATTAGGTTATTTAAATATTAATAGAACTCTGCTTAGGCCAATGCACATCAATCATTTCGTTGCCATGATGGATTACTTTGCAGACTAAGGGGGTTATTCACTAATGTGTGAATTTGACTGTCGAATTCTCAAACAGCGGATTCCCATAGTAAATCCACTACAATTTACCCATTGTAAAGTTGTGAGAATTTTTTAAAGTTAAGATTGCGACAATTTTCCCATAATAAAGTCGTGACTGCGACAATATTCTCATTATAAAGACGCAACTATGACAGTAGCAGCCTATTGCGACTGTCTTTATCTGGCATATTTGCACCCATACGCAAAAATTCGGACTTTAGTGAATAACCCCTTAAATAACCAAACACATTCCCACTGACCTATCTGTCAGCACTCAAATCCCCACTTGTTTTCTAAGCAGTAAAATGTAGTTGCGGGAAGCCCGCGCCATGTAAATGAATAGGAACATACTTGGTAAATTTACATTTCTGCAGCAACAACCCCCCCCCCCCCCCCCCAAAGAGCTGCTGAGCTGCTGTTCCTTAAAGTGCACCTGTCACCTCAAAACTCTAATACTAATTTAGGTTCTACTAATGAAATAAGCATTTTTGTAAATATATATGTATTTTAAAATATGTACCTTTATCCAGCGTTTCTCTCTGTCATCTTCCCTGTCAGCCCGCCTTTTCTTTCCCGAGTTGGGTTGGGTGGGGCTAAATGATGATTGACATTATAACTCCTTCCATTAGATCCCTTAAATCACGATCTAGCAGAGATCTGGTTGGAGGAGCTATAATGACAATCATCATTTTTAGCCCCACCCAACCCAACTCGGGAAAGAAAAGGCGGGCTGACAGGGAAGATAACAGAAATGCTGTATAACGGCACATTTTTTAATACATATATATTTACAAAAACATTTATTTCATTAGTACAACCTAAATTAGTATTAGTTTTGAGGTGACAGGTGCACTTTAAGAAAATGAGAATTTCCCCTTACTTTATATAAATTAGGCTACCATTCTCCCTGCATTGGGTTTATTGTGCCTTACATTAACCTATGTATCAGTACAGCTGAATTCACTAGTGAAGTATGACAGCTGACATTTAAATTCGCTGTATGAGAATTCAAAAGGAATTACTGGTTTTAATTGATTAACACTTTGCTGTCCTGCCTTCCACCCATTCATCTTTTATTCCACCCATTTATCCTCCTGAGTTATATATTGCTATTCTGCCTGCACTGTGTGGCACACTCACGACTATTCGTTATGTGTCGCTGGAATGGGGGATCTGGTGTCATTACGGACGCATGATTGCAAAATGGGCAGTTTTTCAGTTTTTTCTGAACCTCAGTAACCCTGTAGATGGCGATAATGGAAATGCTCAGCTTCAAAAAAAATAAATAACTGTGGCATATTTCTTCCTACATGAAAACATACTAAAGGGAGTTCATCGAAAGGGGAAGCTATTTTACTAAGGTGTAGTAACTTTACATCACATCTGTTTAATCAGCTGCCCTGAACATTCTAATCAGCACAGGTTATAAATTAACTGTAAAATGGAAGTGTGTCTTTAATGCCAGATTAAAAAACTATTTAAATAAAGCATGCAATATGTTTCATTTCGTTTTAATTTCTTTTTATACATCTCCAATTAGACAGGGCACAACCACAAAAACGTCGGAAATATATTCTTATAAATTTTATAAACCACTGATGCCTTTAATAGGGAGAGGCTATACTGGGTGTGACCAAAGGGGGGGAATGTCCCAAATGTTTTTCCACAATGATACACACCAAACGCACTCTAATCTGTCTCCTGAGTTTGTTTTCAAAATCTGCTAAACTAATGTTTATAGTACAGAATGATAGCAACTGAAGTGCTCTGGTTAGTGTACATGGTTCCTACATATAAAGCCCCAGAAAGAAACAGTTTCTGTAGATTTTACCACAAATGGAACACAGATTTCTAGGAGACAGTTTTGGTCTCACCTTTTACATGATCTTGTCCCTTACTTATTGCTGCAAAATATCCATGTAGTTTTCAGTGTCCAGACAGAATCCAAAGTACTAGCAACATGAACTCTTGGTTACAAATTATTAGCTGGCCCCTGGGGAGTGATGACAAAAGGTCATTTCTCAGCAGAATACAGAATTGGGAAATAGACGTTCATCTGTTCTATGATGCAAGAGTCATCCTACTAAATGAAAACATAGGAGTCAGCAAAGTCATGTATGTTCAGAGCTTTGAAAGTATTTTATTGTACAAAAAGACTATTTTCTCTGTGAATACATTTACAATTGTATGTATGCACCCTAGATCATTTTTCATTAGAAATTTCATACATTTAAAAAAAGTCAAATGCTATGGATATTTTTTGTATATCATTAATCAAACTAGTCAGGGGGGGCCTGTCTGCAGCCATTGTAACCCCTACATTAAGGCAGCGCCTCCCCACCTCACCCACCCCCACTTCTGTCCTGTAGTTTCACCCCTGCTTTTACATGTGATTATTTTTTAGAAAGTAATTTTATTATTTTATAGTCTTAAATCCCAGTGTCTAATTAAACAAATATATTATAAAATGTGCTAATAATCAATGTTATAATGGATCGCTTGACCAAACTGATGTAATAAGAAAGAAACTGGTATCAATTAAATCAATCTGGGTACAGGACAACCAATTTAAAAAAAGAAAACGTGGCAGATATTAGATTTAACCTTCCATAGAAGGTTTGTATTCATTGTGGACGGAATAACAAAATGAATAACGTTTGCAGTAATCTCTCTTGTTTTGGTGTATTACTATGACAAAGCAACAATAAACCATCTTTCCTTTTTATTTAAAATGACAACTCTCCTTGGGGGACAAATAACCTTATTTCATTAGAAGAATCTGTTTAGCAGGTGTAACAGAACTAGATCCAGAGGTGTCACCTCCATAAGGCACACAGCCTAAGGAGCTGCTTCCCTGACCAGATTATTTTCCTTTGAGACAAAAAAAAAAAGGACAGAATGTATTTTATGATGTAGTTTGGCTATTAATAGATTCTATTTTTGCTTTGGAATGTGGAGGAATCTTTCATCTTTAAATTTCCTTGGCCCCCTTTATTTATAATATTTGGCTTGGTACCAGTTTTCCCTAAGGCTGTTCATTACAGCAGATAATATGGAATCAAATGTCAGACTATGTTTTCCTCATGAGCTCTGGTATAAATCAGTAGCTTAGGGAAATTAACTTAAACGAAAAGAGCATTTAATACTATGTTTTAGCAGATTCATGGGAAATCTGTGACCTTGTGTAGGAAAATGAAAATAACAAGTGTATCGTTTCCTAAAGGTATATATATACTGTATATATATATATATATATATATATATATATATATATATATATATATATATATATATATATATATATATATATATATATATATATATATATATATATATATATATATGATGTTCATTATTTATTATTGTGCTGATGACATTATGTGTGAAATGTGGTATGTTGACCCCCATCTAGTGGATGAAGGAATTTATTGCACTTAATAGAACTGTGTACAAATATGTAATTACTGGGAGGGACCTTAGATGTTATATATTTTGTTGCTTGAGAGGGAATTGGGTGTTTTGGGTTCCAGGACTCCACAACAAGGGTGGCAGGGACCTGTAAGCTGAGGCAGATAGCAGAGCCCTAGTGTAAAGATCACTTCAGAATGGGAAAGTTAGCCCTAGCTGCTGAAGGGTAGCTTACACAACAAGGTGTGCAGTGGGTTTAGTATGCTCAGGTGGCTTGCATGAAATATCAAGCACCTAGAGCTGGGTCTTAAAGTGGCAGGGCTTAGGGTGGCAGTTCATTAGGTCTGGAGATAGTGGTACCCCTGGAGTGAGAATCACAGGCATGTTTCCTCTTAGAGACGAAGCAGAATTTCTCTGCGTATTTCCAAGAGGAGGGATTCCTGTGCACAAGCCAGAAAGTGGTGAGAGATGCACCTGTTCCTTGGTTGTTAACGGATGGGAAACTATGCATAGAGGTGAATTATGTTCTATGAAATGAAATTGTGCTACCTCAAGTTAAAGCATGTGTTCTTGTTGGTGTGCTGTAAATAAACTGTTCCTGTTTGAAATAACTACTTCTGGTGCTCACTATTGATTTAAAGGTATAAGCACTACTCCTAATGTAAGCGGGGCCTACCACCCTGGGGTCTGACATAAGCTGAGTAAAGCCATCTTAGGAGGAATGTGTATGTAAATGCAAGATTTTCCCATAGCAAGTCTGTGTCAGCGACAATTTTAAAGTCGTGACAGTAACAGTCTATTGCAGCGGTTCTCAACCTTGTTGAGACCGCGACCCCCCTATGACGTCACCGCACAGCGCGATGACGTTTCGGCTGAACATCATCACGTACGCGCGTCATGTGATGACGTTTACTGCCAACGTCACCCGCAGGAACCCTTATAAGAAGGGTTCCTGCGGGTGCTTCCAGGAGTAGGCGCGGTTCTCGACCCGAGTGGGACGGCCTCTCGACCCCCGCTGGGGTCGCGACCCACAGGTTGAGAACCGCTGGTCTATTGCGACTGTCTTTAACTGGTGAATTCACATCTTTACACAACAATCCGGACTTTAGCTAACAACCCCCTTAGGGGCAATTCACGATATTCCGAAGTGAGGTGCGGAGTGTTCACCTCACTTCGGACTGACTGATCTGCGCTCGCTGATGTCCTGCACACGGGCATCAGCGAGCGCATAAAAGGATTCCAGTCTCGGCGAGAGCAAAAGAGTTGCCTCGCCGAGACTGGAATCCCTTTAATGTGCTCGCTGATGTCCGAAGTGAGGCGAACACTCTGCAACTCACTTCAGAGTATCGTGAATTCTCCCTTAGTCTTTTGGACATTTTAGGGTACTCTTCAGCAGATAAATGTGGGATACCAAAATACAAAATGCTTGAACAAAACAAGACTTAAGAGCCAAAACTACTGCACTCTTAGCAATCCCACTTGTTTCAGGTTAAATAGTATTATCATTTCCTCATTTTCATATAGTGGTGTGAATACGCCAGCAAATAAACTGCGACCATATAATGTAATTAAATCAGATATTATCATATACAGGGGTAAGGACCCAAGGGGACGCCCTCTGTTATATGTGTTATTTGTTTATTTATTGATGTATTAATTGATTGTATTGATTATACAGTATATGTGTTATATTAAATGATTTAATTACAATACATGGTCGCAGTTGATTTGCTGGCGTATTCACACCACTATATAAAAATGAGGGAATAATAATACTATTTAACCTTAAACAAGTGGGTTTACTAAGAGAACAGTACTTTTTGCTCTTAAGTCTTGGGGGGGAATTCAGGAAGCTCTGAAGTGAGGTGCGTATTGTTCGCCTCACTTCGGAACAACTGAAATGCGCGGACATCAGCACACGCATTAAAGGGATTCCCCTCCCGGCGAGAGCACTCGAGTCTCCTCGCCAGGAGGGGAATCCCTTTAATGCGCATGCTGATGTCAGCGTGCAGGACATCAGCATGCGCATCTCAGTTGTTTCGAAGTGAGGTGAACACTACGCGCCTCACTTCAGAGCTTCATGAATTACCCCCTTGTTTTCTTCAAGCAATTTGTATTTTGGAACCCCCCCAATTCAGCAGTCTGAAGTGGCAAAGTGCTTAGTCAACAGAAGGAAGTGCCTGTGCACATGCAGGCATAATGATGCAAAGAGCGCTGTAAGATTGCGACTGGCGTAGTCGCCCAAATTAGTCACGTATTTGCACTTTGCCAAGTTTGGTAAATAAGAGAACATGGTGAAGTGGAGAATAAACACAAATTCATAGCTCTATGCGATTATTCATACTTTCAATGAGGCCCTCAGTTAATAATATAAATAGTTCACATTTACTTGCACCTAGAGAGAGAGGGAAAACAAAACCTTAAAGTGCACCTGTCACCTCCAAACTCAAATACTGAATTATGTTCTACTAATGAAATAAACATTTTTTAAATATAGATGTATTTTTAAAAATGTACCTTTATACAGTGTTTCTCACTGTCTGTTTCCCTGTCAGCCCGACTTTTCTTTCTTGAGTCTGGTGGGCCTAAGAGAAATTTTTTAGAGTCACAACTGCTACAATATTCCCATAGTAAAGTTGCGAGTGTGACAATATTCCCATAGTAAAGTTGCGAGTG
>WMED01018972.1:2274-12555 GCA_019650415.1 Pipa parva | reverse complement strand
CGTCCCCTTACACTGGGGGCCCCCCCTCACTCTCCGTCCCCTTACACTGGGGGCCCTAGATAGTTCAGTAACCTGGGGCTTAGGGGTAATTAGCACACAATCTGGGGTAACTGACTCTTGGGAGTTTACAGTGGAGGCTCCTGAACTACTTATCTGTGAAGGGGGAGGGGGGGGGTTAATGTGATCCTCTGATAGTTCCTGAGGGACTAGGGAGCATTACCCAGGGGCACAGAGAGATGTTTGTAGAGAGCAGAGAGGAGCTAATCTGTGGTACCTGTTTAGTTCCCATGGGAAGCATTGAGTTCAGTATTATCTCTGTTTATGGAAGCAGCATATGGTAGAAAACCCATAACGGTACATCACCTGCCATGGGTTCAGTCCAGTCCCATTAGGGGCCCTGGGATCTTGGGAAATATAATGTCCTTGGTAGACACATAGTAGGCATAAACATAATTTACTGTTAGTAATTGCTATGTTTTGATTAAGTCACTAATGCCTCTGATGTGATTTGAATAATAATTTTAATTATTTTTAGCTTTCTGTATCATTTTTTTACCCAGATAATTAGGTGAAAATTGTAAAATTGAAAGCAAATGTTTATCTTTAATTACAGCTTTTACTCCACAATGGGAATAACAGATTTGTAAGATAATTTGCAATTGAATTTTATTTGAATTATTTAACGTGTTGTTCTAGAGCAGTGGTGGCAAACCTTCTCAGAACAGAGTGACGAAAAGGTGATGTCACTCACCAGCGCCGTTCCCCGAAGTGCCAGCGCTAATAAGTGACGTCATCACACTTGCGTTGGGGAAGGAGAGCTCCCCTGCAAGCGAGCGCTTATTCAGTGTAGGCTGCGGATCCAGCCTGAAAACTGTCGGGTTGGTTCTGCAGCCTGCACTGAAGTCAGCAGTGGCGATGTCGCAGGTGGGCCCTCTCTTGCACGCGTGCCATAGGTTCTCCACCCCTGTTCTAGACGTTTTGAGCTTGGGATTAAATGGCTGCTAGGGTCTGTTTAACTACCCAAATAGTAAGTGAATTTAAGGATGGAATGGATGAGATATGCTAAGGCCTTTTAAAAAGATTTAAAAAAATAAATATCAATTAAAAATTAAAATTCAGATTAAAAACACTGCCTATAGATTTGAATGGGAAGCCATGAGAAAATATGCCTAATAACCTTTTGTGGATGTGTTAAGCCACCTCCGGATGGACGCAAAGGGATTATGTGCATTTGTCCATTTAAGTCTATTGGCTGCACTTTTTAACATGATTTTACAGGTTATAAGTTGAGCAAACAATTAAATCATTCACACAAGGCAATGAACTGAGGAATTGTTCAACCTTAAAAGTAAATTTTCTGTAGCATCCATAAAAATAATTTTTAAGTGAATTTCCCCTTTATGTCTGAACAAATACTATTCTGGTCTTGCTGTTCATCATCCTATTCATTCATTATTCTAACTGCCATCATCTCTCGGGGCAATGTCGTGCGAAAGATCAAGAAGAGTTGCAGATTTCACAATCTGATTCAATATTTCCAGGGAACCGTGCTTTGGTCTAGCCCTTTAGTTACTGGAGAACTGAATCATTTACTCAGGGTGACTCCCCCTAGGTATCTTCCCACCCAACCCTGTCATTTACAAGTTTACATTGGATTCCTGCTGTTAACCCAGGGCTCAGTTAAAGATGACACTTTTCCCATGTTTCCTGCTGCCGTCGCTAGATCTTCCATATTTGAATTAATTATTTTTAACAATACCTAGGTCCCTCCAATACCCCTTAGACTAAGAAAGTTAATTTACTGGGATCCGGTGGAGCCTGTAGAGGAGTTGCAGTACTCCTGGCTGGACATCCAGACCAAGGTGCAACTGCTGTGGCCCCTGTACTTACACACCTGTTACCACCATTATCTTCCATAGCACTTTGCATAGTGGTGATCCATACAACATATTACATAGCTTGTAAACACTACCACAGCTTGATAGAAAGAAACAATAGGAAATTAAAACCCTAACCACAAGAGCTTACAATATAAGCATGCAGTTTATATACATTTTTTATTTAAAGGAGAAGTACAGGTTCATATAGTCTAGGGGGTGATTAGCAAGGGGGAGATTCTCACCAATCGCACTGTTAGGCTACTGCGCTGCGCCTGCTCTCTTCTACAGCTCAGGGAAATTAAGTGTGTATGCCATGCAATTCAGATTGATGGTCTGTTTTGCTGTTGTGTTTTAGCCAGTAAAGGGTATTCTGTGGCCAGTAAAATCATAAACCCAACACTGCAGGAATCTAGATGTGCTGTGTAATAATAAAAGTTTAATTTGGCAAAGGGTCAAAGATGTGCAGAACCATTTTTATTTATTTGCGCTTACCTGTCCTTTTCTGGTTTGTACAATAAGCGACCTTTACTATTCTGTATCGAGCTATAACCTCTGCCTGCCCAGGACATGGTGGGTATTTAACCCTTTGACTGCTGCAGGGTGTACAAAGCACAGGGGCATTGAGCCAAATGCCTTGTTTGTGTTTTTACTCACCAAACTTGTCATCGGTCCAAAAGGTCAAATGCCCGTCATTAATAACACACAGCACTTTGCTACATTGCTGCAGCTCTCAGACCACGTTGCACTGCTGGGTTCAGTCCTAATACTGGCATCTGATGTAATCCACACATCTGTTTTCAAGTCTGTTTGTTTCTAAAGGTTTATGTGTTACAGGGAAGACAAACGTTTTTTATTATTATTATAAAGGGGAAATAAAGTCAAAACTATTTCAATATTTAGACTAAAACAAAGCCTCTAAAATAATTTTTATGTGTTTTTATTCTTTTCTACTAGTAGTAAAATAACTTGGTTTTGTAGTCCTGCCTTCTGTCTACTTTTTACTGTGTAATTACTGGTTTGCTTGAAGCCATCGCTCCAGTTTAACCATATACAGCATTCTATTACATTTGTCAGTATTGGAAATATCGCCCTAGGTTTCTCTGTACAGTCATAGGGACATTAATTAGGAAAGACAGCGCTGATAAGCCTCTCCTATAGGAAGGTGAAGATAAGTAAATCCTGCTTTAGAGCATGATTGGCTTTTGTTGGCACAGAATACCGCCAGTGGGCAGATGATTCATCTTGTCAGGGCTTTGTCAGCAGAGTGAGTGTTGTGACTTATATACAGAAACATTTTATAACAACTGCGGACAAGATACTTTAAGTTTTCTGTGGCTGAAGTTATAGTGCTGCCTTTAGGAACTCAGGGTTTCTTTTTATGATTTTAAAGCTTCAAAACAAAGGTGACAATGAGGCCAGTTAGCATTAACTGTCCATGTTTCCTGAGCTGCCATCCATTTATATTTTATAATAAAGCTATCATATAAAATAGTACAAGGAGCTGTTGCACAAGTTAAAGAAGAACTAAAGACTTCTAATAAATCATATTTGTACATTTAGCTTACATACCAGCAACACAATAGAACCCACAATCTTTCCCTTCCAAGACACGTACTTGATTATTTCTGCTGTTTGTGCATATATTATTTCACTAGTACATAACAGCCATTGTAGCATTTCAGCTCCACCCACCTGCTGAGAAAGCTGGTGTCCTGGGCACTAGCTTCTACAGAGTATGTGTGAAAACCAACACTGAGTGTATGTCTCATTAATATTCACAGTTTACTGGACCTCGTGTTGGGGTTCATTAGCATATTAATGAAGATCCAATATGGCAGCCATGAGATACTAGGACCAGCAGTTCTATAGGAAAGCACTACAGTCCAAAGCTACTGATATGCTGCTTCATAATATAGCAGTTTAACCTGGCAAACCCTGTATTGGTTAGGGTAGATTAGTTCTGTTAAGGGGCATTAAAGTGCACCTGTCACATCAAAACTAATACTAATTTAGGTTGTACTAATGAAATAAAAGTTTTTGTAAATATATATGTATTTTTAAAAATTTACCTTTTTACAGCATTTCTTCTTCCCTGTCAGCCTTCCTTTTCTCTCCTGAGTGTCGGGTGGCTGGGGCTAAATGCTGATTGACATTATAGCTCCTCCAAACACATCCCTGCTAGATTGTGGTTTAAGGGATCTGATTGGAGGATCTATAATGTCAATCAGCATTTAGCCCCACCCAACCCAACTCAGAAAGAAAAGTCAGGCTGACAGGGGGAAGATGACAGAGAGAAATGCTGTATAAAGGTACATATTTTAAAATACATATATATTTGCAAAAACATTTATTTAATTAGTACAACCTACGTTAGTATTAATGTTTTGAGGTGACGGGTGCACTTTAAGTTTTTTTGAACGTTGCATCTGGGCACTGAGATTTCAGCGGCACAATCCAACTTCTTTTAGGTATTGGGGTGCATGAGCAATTGCCCTTGTCCTAAAATGTTTACCATAACATTTTTTTAATTACTTTGCGACATGTAGTACAAAATGTTTACTATAACATTTTATTACTTTGCGACATGTAGTACTTACTTTTAGCTGCATCCAATCTTTTTTTTTTTTATACACTTTAACAAAGTTAACAATTCCTTATGTAGCTTGATGTGTTTCGTTTCCCCCTCCAGGTATGTTTTGATTGCGGAGCTAAAAATCCTAGCTGGGCCAGTATCACCTATGGGGTTTTCTTGTGCATCGATTGTTCGGGAACTCATCGCTCTCTTGGAGTTCACTTGAGCTTTATCAGGTAGTGAAAATCTTACCTCATATCACATCCTTTTTCTTTAAAAGTATATTCAGCCAAAAGAAATGAGACAGAATAAAGGCAAATAGGTCCTAGATTATCACTCTATAAAATGTATTGGAAGGTGGAAATCCCCATTAATGTGATGCCATCTTTATCTCTGTCCTGTTCATATAGTGCAGCAGTAAACGTTATGGTTAGAAATATCATGGAATGTTCAGTTTATTAAAAGAATTTGTATTAGGACAAAGAAGGCAGAGTTTATTACAGGCACCTAGTCTAACATCAGTTATTTTTCATTTAGATCAACCGAGCTAGACTCCAATTGGTCGTGGTTTCAGCTGAGATGCATGCAGGTTGGAGGAAACACCAACGCGGTATGTATTTTGGTAATGAGCAGATGTTTGATCCATTGCTGAAGTCATACAGGGTGACAGTGACTGCTTGTATGTGCTTGCTTTAGAACAAGTATAGTCTACTTTAAGCAGCTATTAATCCTTTTGCATTGCAACATTCATTGACTTACAGCATCAAACACCTATTTCCTTATTTCGGACGATAGTTGCAGTTCATCAAGTCAATGGAACTCGTGTGTGAAATCTCTCTTTTTAAATTCGTACACTGAACAGGTTGATTATTTCTATATTTCTAATTTTCCAACAGTCTTATCTAGAAAGAAAAAAAACCCTCCCCTGTTGAATTTCTTTTTTTAATTGTTCACATATCCACATTGTTCCAAACTGATTTCTAGTAGCAAACGTTTTTAGTTTAAATACATTATTTATACAGAAAAAAAAAGCTAAATGATTCAGAATTTTTCTCACCATTTTTTTCCATAGCATGTTTGAATGCCTTTTTCCTGATACACTTCATACACAAAGTAAGTTAGTGGTAACGTTCTGCTTGTTGGGTGCACAGATCTGTCTATAGTTCAGTATTGTGTTGCATTGATTCATTTATATAGTGCTGATATATTACGCAGCGCTTCACAGAGATTCATCATTCACTTCAGTTCCTGCCCTGTGGAGCTTACCATCTAGTTTCTGTATTCAGTCACACACACACACACAGACACAAGTGTATATTTTTGGATTGTGGGAGGAAATTGGAGTCACCCACGCAGGTAAAGTAGTTTGATATTTACAGAGGCACAGCTGATGCTCAGCTGACAAACTGTGCTGTTCCTTTGAGATTCTTTAACCCCTTCCATTATCAAGGGAACTTTAACACTCTGTTTATACTTATGGGATTCTCATCCTTGGTCAAGCACATTTCAAGAAATTCTCTTTATTTTCTATCACCTTGCTCAGACTATCTTCTTTCGCCAACATGGTTGTTCAACAAATGACACTAATGCAAAGTACAACAGCCGAGCATCCCAGCTTTACAGAGAGAAAATTAAATCCCTCGCAACGCAGGCAACGCGAAAGCATGGAACAGATGTAAGTATGATTAGGATTTGCTAGAGCGAGTTACTGCTATCTAGTTATATAGCACTGGTCTCAATTGTAATGTAATAAATACTAAAAAGGCAAATTGCTGTTTTCTTGTACTATTAAGAAATAATTCCCACACTGTGGAGTATATTTTACTGCTTGAACAGGACTATACGATATATCAAATTGCGCATTTCCTTAAAGCAGTAGAGGAAATTAATTGCACCCTGACCTGGTGCATACAGTACCTATATTAATACAATTGATATAAATGATGGTGTCTATTTAAATCTCTGCCAGAATTTTGAACTGGTTTTGGCAGCAGTTTGTGCCTCCCAGCTCTGACAGTATTTTCTATGTTTTATTTGGCCTTTATTTTCCAGTGCCAGTGACTTTACACTAAAATAAATGACTCTGGTGTTCCTAGTTCCTCGCTTGCACCTCATATTTTCACAGTAGAGTTAAATGTATATGTGATGAGTACTACAAAATTTAGAAAACTTTTTCAGTTAATTGGTTTATGCTGTAGCGTGGGGGAAATCAATGTATTTGTAATAAACTGTTCTGCTTTCTTACAGCTGTGGATTGATGGTTGTTCAACTCCACCTCTGTCACCCCACCCTAAAGAGGAAGACTTTTTTGCATCCCATGTAGAGGTAATGTCAATGGCAGGAAATGGTTTAAACATTACTTATTTTAGTTCTTTAATTCTGGATTTAATAAACAATGGAAGTTGGCACAGATATTCTTCACATGTTTTAGTAAAGGTGGTTTGCATTTACTTTTGTGCTTTAAAGGGGAAAAATACAATTTTGCAATACAGTAAAATCCAGAAAGCTACTGTAGTGGGGAAAAACATTTCACAAATAGTTAATATTTATTTATAGCTTTGTGGCATGTAACACAACTTAAAGGGGATGAAAGTTTGAATAAAACATTCTTTCTATTTGACATGTATACATATAGAAAGCCAATTTAAACATTAAAATTTAAAAAAGATTTTGCGATCAGTAGTACTTGCCTCTTGTTTAAACAGCCCTGCTCCCCTAGCCCCTCTGTGCACAGACTCTTACTGTATGGTGCTGATAACCCACCCCTCCTCCCGAGTGAGATCACTTACTATTCAGAGAGCTCGTTCTTGTCTAGAATCCCTTTCCCTTCTCCTTATAAAAAGTCTGTTCCTAACCCAGATCAAGTGCAGATCAAAGCAGCGAAGACCATTTGTTAAAATAATTTTTTTAACATCCACAACAAATGATATATTTGCCAATTACTCTTTAAAGGGGAATACATAAACTATTTGCCATTTAAAACTTAGTGCTTCTAATAGCTTTATTATTTACTACCCTGCATGTACACAACTGACCTAGATGGCACTATGAATAAAAAGGCATGTGGAGAATGGCACAGAGGAGAGCCTCAGTTGGCTATGCCTGTTCATTCACAGCAGCAGGGCTAACAGAGTCAATTACTACGACCTAATGCACAGCAGTGTATAAAGTAATAAAGTGCCATTAGAAGATGCTAACATTGTATTGCATACATAATTGTTTATTTGGTAACTACCAGCTTTGATTTTCAGCAGATTGTGGTTCTCACCCAATAATTCCATTAATCATTTGCTCCATTACTATAAACACTTTATATTTACCACTGTGCACCTGGTCAGATGAAGGCTTGTTCACATTGGATGTTCTACAGAGAAATCTACATCCATTTACTTTCAGAAGTAGTGGTAGTATTATTGTTATTACATTTTTTTTTTAATTAAATGCTTTATGAATCAGGTTAGTAATCCAGCCTGGGAACCTCCTCAAGAACAAAACGCATCTGTAATTCTGAGTACTGAAAGCACACCAGAGAACATTGAAGGTAAGGGAAATGCATATGATTGGTAATAAAATATGGCAGGAACCACTTGTTACTTTGGTTAAATGTTAACTCCATTTCTGTGGAGATAAATCAATGTTTTCTGCTTGCAATTTTTGTGTTCCTATTTCCACACTTACAGTCTTGCTATTAAATAGAAAAGAGGGGTTGGAAGATTTTAAACCATAAATTGAAATATATTTAATAATTCTGCTTTGCTCAGGACTTTCTTTTATATAATATATGCATTATAATTGAACATATGAACAATTTGATATGAAGCTGATTGTGCCTAGAGTGTTTGAAATGACTGTAGTTGTTAAGAATGATTGGGGGGGTAAAGCATCTCTGACAGTCAATGGATGCTTGCTAACTTAAGCAGTGTTAGGAGGGGACTAGTAAATATGTATGCTTGAAATGGTAATAACAAAATGCAAATAGTTAAATTTTCTCTATATAGTAAGATTTACTGGGAAGGTGAACATTGCCCGTAATCTTAACTGATTTGCTTCATTTTAAGTCTCCTTTAAATTATTTTAATTCTTGATAATTTGCTATCACAAGGTGCTGAAATGCTAATAAATATGTTATTGTTTTCAGGGGAATCAGAAACTGGGCCCAGTGTTGACTGCCTCAGTATGTCTCCGAAAGCTGCATTAGGTAATGCAGTTTTCTTTTATGGATGATTTGACACAGTCATTTGTATTTTTTTCATTTTTTATTGTGTAGCGCTGCCTCTCAGTGAATTTATTCACAGTTGTTTCTTTTATGGATAATTTACAATTCTTTCTATCTCTATTTTATTGTAATTCAGACAAGGCTAAAAAGTAGAGAGCTATTTTGAAAGGAGAAAGCCATTCCATTTCAGCATTTGCGCTTTGGTAAATTAAAGGGGAACTATAGTCAGATTACATATTTAGATATGTAGTACTATACCTTATTGAGAAGCGTTTCTCCCCAGTAGATATTTCATCTGAAGCAGGTTGATTTATTACACAGCACTGAAAAACTCCCGCACCAAAAAATGTGTGTGTGATGTGTACCAGCCAGTTTTCCATGAAAGGGTACCCTCCCCCAGACATTTTTGCCTAATGCTTAATGTAATGCCTGTGCACAAGTTGGCTTTTCTCTGTAATCTCCTGTATTCCAGGAATGTAAGCAAGCATTATTGGTTCGGCCAAAAGGTCAGCACACTGCTTAACCAGTGGCAGCCAGGCAGCTCTTTCTTCTTGTGTTTAGCAGTCATATCACAGATTTCCTGGTGTGGGAGTTTTCCAGTGCTATGTAATAAATCATCCTGCTTCACATGAAACATCTGCTGGGGTGAAACACTTCTCACTAAGGTATAGTACTGCATATGTAAAGATGTAATCTGACTATAGTTCTCCTTTAAACACATAAAATGAGTGATTATGCAAATATCGAGTAAGTCATCCTCTGACAAGCAGGTCGGTAATTCCAGAACTGAAATTATAGTTGCTGAAAATGTTGGCGGCTCTTGTGTGTAACAGAAAACAAAGATGCACATGGAGATATAAAGAATTTTTATATTTCCAGAAACCTGAAAGATAGCTTTCCCTTTCAACAGATGAATGCAGTTCCAGAAACCTTGTGTTTAATCTACTGCTGCAATTTTAAGTTTTTCTTGTTAATCTTCTAGAGTGTTGCCCACCTCCGGGGCAGTACAGATCTACTGTCTTATGGTCCATTCCTGTTGGCAAAGGGGAAGTCACATGGGTCAATTGTATTGATTTGAAATTTTTCTAAAATCCTGACCGCAGAATTCTTTGTCCTAGTAGTTTATGCTAGTTTAACTCTTTTTCTTGTAGACAATTTTTGTAATGCTACAGAATACTTTGTCACCTTAGTCCCCTACTGATAAATATATCCATAAGTACAAGGCCTCCAGTACCCCTACTCCCAGTAACCCGCTCCTCCTGTTTCCTCAGAGACATTTATTTTTCCTTCCATGTTTCAGCTGATTCGGGGAAACTAATGTCCGTAGGAAATGCACCTTATGCAGGTGATTCTCCCAGTTGTTATTATTTGTATGGTATTTCAGTGCAATCTTTCTGCAGCGCACATTCTCTGCATTCTGTTCACTGTTCTATGGCATGGAAACTGCTCCTCTGCTTTATCACCACAAGTTTGGCACATAAATCAGGGATTTGGCATACAAGTTTAAAATTCTCTTCATTAACTATCCCTGCCATGGGTTTTTAAGAGAGAAAATTGATTATGAGATAAAGTTGCCTTTGGGAATGCACACTGTGGGGGAAGGGGGGGGGGGG